>WAAE01012984.1:0-43647 GCA_013400495.1 Nicator chloris
ATATATATATATATATTTCCTCTCTAAACTCTGGAAAAGAGTTAAGCTGCTGATAAGTTGAAGTTGTTAACAAGACAACTTGTTAATTGCTTTCTTGTTGAAAACAAGACAGCAATTAAGGTTTCCTCTACACACTTACACTGTTTCTTACTGAGAACTTCTACAATCACCAGAAATGATATGGCGTTTTGCAGACAGGATCTCTGTAGCTGGATTCCCACAGGGCTTGTTTTGGTCAGGGCAGGTTCTTGTTTCTTGTTGGGAAGTTTTGGAGAAGAGGGAAGATGTCAAGCCCATCTAAGGCCAAGACAAGCAAAAAAGGCTGCAGAAAACTACGTGAAAAATCAATACATTTTGTGCCAAGGAAAAATAAATTTGTATTTGGTGAGGAACATGCTACTTCTCGTATTCAAGTGGGGACAGCTGTCACTGAACTGGCCAAATACGTCCTTCAGGGTGACATTTGTCAAGTAGTAGAGTTCTAACTGTGGTACTGCTCTGTACTGGGAACTAAGGGACTCTATGAACAATGCTGTTCCCCTGCAAGTCCCTTTAGTGTAATCTGGCAGAAATGGCCTTGTCTCTTGGGTGTGGAAAAAAATATTGGAGACACCTGGGTTTTGATTGCTTGTGAGACTCCGTTATAATTCCCAGTGATGTGACAGGACAATCCTTCCCCAGTATGCAGAGGAATTCAGAAGAGAAATAAGCCCTTTACTGAGAACACATGGTCCATTAAGATCACTTTGAAAGACTGTGATGGAAATAGCTGCAAAGCCAATTGCTGCTCCTAAGTGCCTTCTGGAGAGATGACTGAGCACTGAAAATCAGCATCAAATGCTTCATCTTGCAAAAAGACTCAGAGGGAGTTACACAAGTGATTGCTGTGTAAAGCTGCCGAAAGGATTTTGTCAGACTTTGACTGATTTACATCAGCAACATCAATTTCAATCTTGCTTTGCATTTTGTCATTTAAGTGTTTGCTTACAAAACTTGACTGATAGCTATAAGATGTATTGATTTGAAGTTAAATACTGCCTTTATAATATCTGCAGTAATTTCTGGTAACCATAATTTCATACAGAATCATTTTACACTTTACAATAACTGCAGAAATTTTTGGTAAGCATAAGGTTATACAGAATCATTATCTATTTACTTCAGCAAATATTTATTAGCATTTTTATATTTCACAGTTTAATTATGTTTAAAATTATAAATTGAATATTTATGTTTGAGATTATTAGTGGTTTATTTATGAATTTGTTTATTAATATTTGTCTGCTTACATTTGGGTTTATGTTGGAGACCATTAAATGCACTGAAAATTGTTAAAATTACTGCAAAGACTTCAGGAAAAATATCTTAAATATGATATAAGGAGAAAAAGGTTTTATGAAAATGAACATAGCATAAAAAAATAGTAGGCATGTAATTAAAAAAAGTTATAAAAAATAAAGAAAATTTTAAAGAAAGTTAATTGGCACATATTACTGATGGATTGTGGTCACCAAACTTTTTGGATATGCTTTTTGAATGATGACTTTTTGTTTTCTACATTTTCAGTCAAAAGTACAATGAGGCAGTAGCTTTCTGATACTCTCATTCTCTCATAAGCCAGAACAAACAGAGAAACATATCCACATTTTACATTTTTAAAATAACTGCAAGAACTTCAGGAAAAACACACTTGTATTTTAAGCAGTATGCATACAGACAAAGGCAAAAAACTTTTTCTGGAGAGGGTGTGTTCTCATACTTCCTCAACAGGTACAGGAAGTACAAATTGCAGAATACGAGTCTCACATCCAGCTTGGTGTAGAATTACTCTCTTTCAACCAAAAGCAGTTTCTGTCTGTGTGAACTTCTTGATCAGTGTGGGATCCATTCCTGTGATGATGGTAATCCTTCCTATGGCTCACATGGGTCAGTGCTGTCCCCAGCTCTGCCACTGTACCAAAGCTTTATTTAGACTGGACTGAAGAGGGTTGTGGGTCCAATACTGAGATTCCTAAGACAATATTAAGCCCTTGCGACTGAGATGTTTGGAAGGAAACCTACTGTTCTCCCTGCAGCTTGATCTGGAGGCTCTGTGGGACAGACCACCTCTAAAACAGGCCCACTTCTTCCACAAGGAAGGCAGAAACTGTCTCCTCGAGTCTTCAAGGGAGAGGAACACAAGGTGAAGATTTACCCCCAGCCTGTGTACCAGGAGATAGAGGGATATTGCTAGCACAGGAGGTCTCTATGGATAAGCATATATACTGTCTTATGTGCAAAAGGACATCACACCCTGAGCACATCCAGTGGCTCGACAACACATCTCTAAAACATTTCTACATCTGTATGTTCTTGTCAGGTCAAGTTGAGCACTTCAGAAATCTATCATTTCAAATTTTCACTTACAATTCAGGAAACTGATTTCATTTAGGCTTGAAGAGCAAATATACCTAAATACATCTTCTGAATAGTTCTCCTTGGTCTGTGGAATTTTGTTGTGATTGATATGACTACAGGATGATACTTAACTATTCTTACCACAGTACTCTGTAGCCCTTCAGCACTTGCCCTTCTACTGTCCTTCATTGTGTGAAGAATAGCAGACTGAAAATAAGACAAAGTGTTTATTACCCCTACATCTTTATTGCCTACAATTTTACTTTCTAGTCAAATCTTTATATACTGTTTTTTGAGTTATTATTTTTACTTTTTAATTCTGTATCACAGCAGCAGCCTCATAATTTCTTACAATCTATGAAATTTATTCCAGTATGTATCAGAAATTTTGTGTTAGTCCGTAGCACAATAAAATTTAAACTGAGGAGCTGAACAATATTAGTTTCATAAATCCTTTCTAACTGATCTACTCACCCTCTCCACCCTGAATAAATTTCAGTATCATATTCATGATTCTTGTCTTTAAACTTGAGATAAATGCTTCAGATCCTACTCTTTTATAGAGAGGAGGGAAGGCTTCCATACTGCAGAATTTCATATGTACAGAGAAGACCAGGACTTTTCAGGGGAATGCACTGAGATTTCCTAGAACAAGATTCTGTGTCTGGATCTAATTTCTGAGAAATTTTACACAAAAATATTACAGTTATATATGCATAGAAATATACTTTATAACACATATACGCACAGAGATAATTCTTTTTCTTTCCATAGTTAAAAAAATAGTTATGCTTTCTATCTGCAGAAACAATACCCTTTAAAATTTGCCTGTACTTTGGAATGATATGATACATTACATCCTTTCTACACTGTAATATACAGTCTATTAAGTGTCCCTGGACAAATTCAATAGCTTGTGCAGTGTTATATTGCTTTAATTGTGTGAGGCGTAACTTGAATTCTTATTGGCATGCAGTGAATAAAAATAAAGCTTTATTTAAAAACTAATTACTAGAGTCTCATCTCTCAGGAAGGACAGGTTTGAGTGAGCTCAGCTACTTCTATTCGTAACATAGAAATGGATTTACTGATATCTTGATATTTGTTAATTGATATTTTAATATTGGAGAGTGCTGATTCATTTTGTGCCCAGTTCAGCGCTCTTCTTTTTCTGAGGATTGTCTGATGAGATTCTTGTCTTTTTTTTTTTTAACAAAAATCTGTACCTCTTCAAGAACATAAGCACATCTCTGTTGTTAAGGTTCAGCCTGTGGAGTGCTTGCTACCTTATGCAATCTTGCTAAAATTGCAAGTCCTGTAAAATAAGTCATGCTATTTCTTTCTTTTTAATGCTGACATTTTCCTCTTGTGATATCAGTAAATTTTACCAGATTAAAACACTATATTATTGTTGATGTATCTATTGTTTAAATCTGATAATTTGAGACTATAGATAGTGTTGCTATTCTGAAATATTTCTTTGCTCTCAGATTGTAAACTAAAGCTAAATTTCCCACTTGTGTTGCAAAAGCTGTGGAAGGCATATCAGAAGAGATATCAAAGTGTTTTTCAGGACTCATGTGAGATTTCTGCTATGTCCAGGAAAACAAAAGTGTAGAATCAAAGAATGGCTTGGGTTGGAAGAGACCTTAAAGATCATCTCCTTCCAACCCACCAGACCAGGTCACTCAGAGCCTCATCCAACCTGGCCTTGAACACTGCCTTGAACACATCCCCACAGGGGTGGGGAATCCACAGCTTCTTTGGGCAACATTTTACAGTGTCTCTGCACCCTCACAGTAATTTTTTTTCTAATACCCAATCTAAACCTACTTTCTTTAAAATGTTTGCCTGTTGTTTTGTCACTACATGCTCTTGTAAATAGTCTCTACCGTCATTGTAGGTTCCCTTCAGTTTCTGGAAGGCCACAACTAGGTCACTTTAAATTAGGTCACTTCTCTTTTCCAGGCTGAACAATCCCAATTCTTTCTGCCTTTCCTCACAGGAGAGATGTTCCATCCCTCTGATCATTTTTCTGGCCCTCCTCTGGACTCACTCCAACAGGTCCATGTCCTTCCTGTGCTGGGACCCCAGAGCTGATGCAGCCCTGCAGGTGGGGTCTGACCAGAGCAGAGCAGAGGGGCAGAATCCCCTCCCTGGCCCTGCTGCCCACACTGCTCTGGATGCAGCCCAGGACACGTTTACCTTTCTGGGCTGTGAGTGCCCATGGCTGGGTCATGTCCAGCCTCTCATCCCCCAGCAGCCCGAGCTCTCAGGACCATTCTGGATCTGTTCATCCCCAGCCTGGATTGATACCACGGTTTGCTCTGACCCAGGTGCAGCTCCTTGCACTTGGTCTCGTTAAACTTTATGAGGTTCCCATGAGCCACTTCTCCAGCTTGTCCAGGTCCCTCTGGATGGCATCCCATCCTTCAGGAATGTCAACTGTACCACTCAGCTTGGGGTCGCCTGCAAATCTGCTGAGGGTGCACTTGATCCCTTTGTCTGTGTCACTGATGAAGATATCAAATAACTCTGGTCCCAGTACAGACCCCCAAGGAACATCACTTATCACTGATGTCGAGCCTGAGTCATTGGCCACTACCCTCAGGATGTGACCATCCAACTACTTTCTTATTCACCTAACAGCCCACCCACTGAATCCATCTCTCCAGTTTGGAGAGAAGGATGTTGTGGGGGACTGTGTCAAAGGCTTTACAGGGTCCAGATAGATGACATCTGTAACCTCTCCCTTGTCCACTGATGGAGTTCCCCAGCCACAGAAGGTCACTGGGTTGATCAGACAAGATTTGTCCTCGGTGATGGCTGTCATCTCTCTGTCCTCCATGCCCCTTAGCACAGCTTCTAGGAGGATCTGTTCCATCATCTTCCTAGGCATAGAGGCGAGGCTGACAAGTTGGTACTTCACAGTATCCTCTTTTCTTCCGTTTTTAAAGATGAATGCACTGTTTCTCCTTATCCAGTCACCTGGGAGTTCTGCCATGAATTTTCCAATGCCATGGAGAGTGGCTTGGGAACATCACCCAATTCCCTGAGGACCCTCGGATATATTCCATCAGGTCCCATAGACATGTATGCTCAAGTTCCTCAGATAGTCATGGACCTTATCTTTACTTACTCTAAGAGGGACTTTGCTCCTCCACTTCCCATCTTGCTCTCTATTCATTCATGAGGTATGGGAAGAGAGACTGCCATTGAAGACTGAGGCAAAAAAAAATTATCGAGTACCTCAGTCTTTTTCTACTTTTACCAATTTAAGAGCATTTTTTATCAGATGGTATGTTTTCTTTCACCTTCCTTTTCCAATTTACCATACCTGTAGAAGCCCTTCCTGCAACACTTTGCATCCCTTGCCAGGTTCAATGCCAGCTTCAATAGTAGAAATTATCTTGCCTAGTTTTACTAATCTAGACACTGGACCTAGATCTAACTGCATCTAGAACAAAGTCCTTAAGAATCATGCAGAACACAAAATTTGCTTTACCTTTTTCTTAAGAAATATGTAAAAATGTTATGCAAAATGAGGTTTTGAACTACCCTTACAGGAGCTTGTGCTTTTGAAAAATGCATTTCAATTGCAAAGGTATTATGTTTTGAGCAGCTGTAGGATGCAGCGTTTATTAGAGAGCAGAGTCACTGGAGATTAATTGCAATCATAACTCCAGTCCAAGCTAACTATTGTTTTGCTTTATTGCAAAGTGAATTCTAATTAAATTCTCCTGGTCATCCACTTAAATAAATTTAATCTTGGTATCACCCTTGAAAATTAACAGGGTTATTCACTTTTAAAGGAAGAGAATACAAGAGCACAAATAAACTTGTCTTTTAACATCCTTTCTGCACGATTTTTACATGACGGAGGGTCCTTGCATCATCAGAGCCAGCCACTAGGGTTGGAAAGAATCATTTTAATGGTGTCTGATTTCTTGTCCTTAGGAGAATTTACTGAGATCTACCTTAAATCCAGTGTGAACATGAGAAGCTGATTGTCCGGGTATAAGAACTGCAACAAGAGTTTTAACTAAATGTATGTTGGAAACAAATATTTGAAGACAAAGCCTATTAAAAATTCAATTGTTGATAGACCTTGGGGTATGAAACCATACTGTTAAACTATTGCAATTGAGTATACAGTGAATAGAGAGCTAAGAAAAAATGAGGACAACTTTATTTGGTCTGTTCTCAGAATCTAGGCTTTATATACAGGTGCTGGGGCTGCAGTAGAAAATAATCCACTGCCATCATGGACCATGGAGAAAGAGAATTCCTAGTTCTGAGATTCACCTTTGCTTTCAATTGAGTGGTTGCACTGACTCAATAGCTGTATCAGGGGAAAAGAAGGTAGTATATAGCTGGGGTAGCCCTGTAAATGTGTAGATATAGTTAACCATTGCCTAAAGCAGCCTTAGTTAAAACCTGCACTTCTTCACTCAAATTAATTTGGAACACTGTTTCTGGTCTGGTAAAGCCACTGAAAATTGTCCATCGTGGTCATGCATTAATGGTGAATCACAATTATTTTTTCACGTTACTACTGGCTAGTGCTAAGATGTATATTATCGTAAGAGCCAGCAAACTCATAAACCATCTTTGCAGAGAATGTTCCATACAGCTGATGTAGAGTCATCTAGGCCGGGGTTTAAAGATGCTCACTTTGAAGCACATTAGAGGTCATTAAAGAAATGTTGAATGGTCATAAAAGCCTGAAACGTTCAATCAGTAATTTTTCCTTTAAATTGCCCTACTGATAAAGTTTTAGAGGCAGTTTGCACCACTCCAAGTTCAATGCCATTCAGTTATGGAATTTTTCATTCTTAGATTATATTTGTAGCTGAGACACTGCTATAGATGTGTTCATTATATCAGGATATTGAGTGTAGAAAGTTGAACTCTGGGAAAATAAAGTTGGAAATCTACTAAGATGTTCTGGAAATCCAAGGGATAGAATTAAGGTGCTCTAAATCAGGCCCAGGAAATTTAATCATTACTTAAGTATCTATTTGTATATTCCTGTGTAGCTACTTTGCAGTCCACTGATCTCCCTCACATTTTGTACTGAAGGTTGATCTACTCAAATGGGAATTGTGGAAGTTTGCAGTGGAAAAGGAGAACAATTTGGATGGGTTATGCACAATCCAGACCACTTTTTCTAAAGTTGATTCCCCAGTTTTGGTAAAAAAAATGGATACACCTGATTTGAATCTAAATTATTGTCACTTCTAATTGTGTTGTCTTTATAGATTATAGTGGAATGAAATCTAAATGTGAAAACATAGTGCACTGTATTTATAGACTTGGAAAGATACTAATATGGAAAAATAAAACTTGATACTTAAATTTTAATACCATCCATGGCTATTTTAGGAAACAAAATGTTGTTAACTGGTTTTGTTTTCACTGTCATATACATATTTTGTTACCATTTCCTCTTCACTGTTTTGTTTTAGACCCTAAAAGCTTCTGCTGGTTCCCATCTTCTAGAAGTACATCTGTAGATCAGAGGTTATTGCTGAACCTTTTCCAAGATAGGTATTCAAAGGGGAGACAAATCTAAATGATCCTTAAATTTTATAAAGTATACTTATCCTTTGTATTTTTCTGCTAATCAGTGAGAAAGGCTTTCAAATCTTGGAGATTTTAAAACTTTAATTTGCTTGCAATTCTGCATATTTATGAGAGTCATATGCCCCTTTCAGCTTTTAAAGTGTTTTAGAGCAATGTCTAATTAAAGAAAAAAGATCATATCTAAGACTTCAACTACATATACTTTTGCAGTGAAAAATGAGATTAAAGATACTATTTTGGTCTCTAATCTTACCTCTTCGTTTTCTAGCCAAAATGCTATTAGCTTCTTTATGTGTAGCTGACTCACCAAAGCAGCAGCATTTCTGCTCTCATATTTTAAATAATCAGCAATCTATTTTTATTAATTTGTCAAAAAATAAAGATGTGGGAAAAAATCTGAGAAATATTGCAATAACAGCAAAGAGTTTTGCTTTAAATAATTAATACCTTGCTATGACTCATAGCTGGGGCAAACAGCCAGAGCAACCGAGCTTTCTTTTTTTCTTTTTTTTTAATTCACACATTAATTAATTAAAACCCCCAAAATGTAGCTATCACATAAATTGATACCAGCAGTAACCAAGGAGTCAAATGTCAGTCAGATGCTGGGTGTTGTTTCTTGTCTGGCTGCTGAAGATGTGACTGTTCCCCCTCTCCAGCCATGGTCTGAGCTGGATGGGCTGTAGGACCAAGCTGCCTGCTGGTACCCAGTGACCAACTCAAGAATTTTACTTGGATTTTCTTTCTAGGATACACATGAAATGTGTGTGGTGGCCTGCAAGACATTTCAGAGGTCTAAATCATTTCATGGTCCTAAAATTTTCATTTTCAAGAAAGAATGATTTTCCAAGAAGTCTAATCTGTGTTTCTTCTCATGAAATTCAGGGTGGCAGGGATTTTTTTCTTCACTTTAAAGCATTCTGTTGATGTTAACTGGTGTTTCCATTTTTCTGGATGTTTCACATATTTCCATAATAAATACAGAATTGATCACACAGTTGGACTAGATGATTGTTGTAGGTCTTTTCCAACTGAACCAACCCATTAGAAATTAAATTAAACTTTTACTTAGCAAGTAAAATCTGGCCCTGTGGAGTCAGCATCTATTCTTACTCTTTTAATTTTTTTTTTTTTTTGGCTTTTTCAATTGCCAGAGAAGAGGGTCAGTAAAGTTAACTAATGCTGGTCTAAAACCTACATATATATTTTACATGGTTAAATTTTGGAACATGCTCCGACCATATTTTTGTTTTTATCTCTAAACGTATTCACCACTTTCTGCTAGAAAATCACTGCAGATAATTGCTTTATAATGCCTATTACAGACAGATTCACTGCAGAGGTTATGGGTATTCTCTTCTCCTACAGAATCAGAAGGAATATGTTATTGAAAACTACACCACATGTAGATACCAAATATCAACTCTCGGTAAATAATGACCTCTCTTTTCTGAAATTTGTATCCACAAAATCAACAGTTCTGACTATAAGGTCAGCATACTACAAAATTATAAGATCCTAATTCTTATTACCATGTAAGCCAATTTTTTAATACAGCCATTAATTCCTTCTGTAATCCCTCTGTAATGTCTACTATACTGACCCAATTATCTAATATTCAGGATAAACTGGGTTTCCGATATTACCTGTAGTACTGTGAAAGTACAAAAAGACAGGATCGATTTTTCCATACACTGTGAGAAAAATCAAAAGAGATGTTGCATAAAATATTATTAAGCCTGTGCGTAGAGAACAGTTTCCCTGGGCAAGAAGAGAACCCTGGAAAAATGTCTTGGAAAACCCCATTCAAAGTGCAATACACAAGCGGCTTATTCACATGGTTAAGTATGCAAATGTTGCTAGAAAGTTCCTAGTTCTTTGTGTTACCATAGGTTGATTTTTGGTGCAGAAATCTTGATATTCCTGACTTTTCTTCCCTATTGGACCCTTCCCTCAGACCTCGCCTTAACTCCCCTCCCACACTGGGCTGTATAACTACCCCTGTCTGACCCAGGCCCAGGGCTTTTGGCCTCGTGCTTTTTGGCCCCTTGTTAGTGCCTTTTTCCAGTTCGATCCAAACACAGTGCACACCCTGTTGTTTATAATTTTGGCATTATTAAAGTTCAGTTTCTGAGCGGTTGGATCAAGGCTGCCTCTCTCAATCAAGTCACTCTTCGGGGCAGAGTCCCGAGGAAATTCCAAAGGATCTGATTGTCTGGGCATGGACTCTCAGGATTTTCACCTGTGGAAATGGTGGAAGCTGTATTTCACTTAGTGAGGACTATTTAACATAGCCTCACAGTAAACTGCATGCAGTTTGTGATATGGGTCAAATTTGTGCATGTAAGAAAAATGAGAGTTCTTTCTAAAAGGGTAAAGTGACTGGTAGCTGAGAAGTGGTTTCAACATCTGTTTGCAACCTGAACACTGTTCTTGCAAGAGAAGACTTTGATCTCCATGATGATCCATCATCAGCTGGTGTAAATTCCTTTTATTTTTGTGCTGAGATGTGTCTTGACATCTACTGAGGATTAGAGTTGCTTGACTCCCTAGAGAACTAAAATGAGTTTAGTCAGACAGAAGCTCCTCATTTCACATGAACAAGACTGAGCAGAAGACTTCAAGGCCAGTTGCTGGCATAGTTTTTTAGTTGCCAACAGCCTGCATGTACCTTACACTACTTTTCTCATTTTCTTATTTTCACCCTCTCCTATTTGGAATTTAAAGTGCCCACTATTGCTATTGTGCCAGAAAATAAAAGAACAGGTGTTTTTCAGACAGTATCAGACAGAGAAGTAATAATGTGGATTCAGTGGTGAGAGCTGCAAAGATCTCTTCTCAAGAAGCTGACTAAGGCCTTATATCTTGGGTCTCCATCTCAGCATTTCTCTGCTTTTTGTGACCCCACACTGCTTGTATGATCAGATGAGTAGGCAATGAAGTTAAAATATGGGGACCTGGAATGGGTGAAACTAAGTGCCTCATGCTGAAATTGTCAAACTCATTTATCTCTCTTTCATTTTGCTGTGTTGTTAGGTTGATCACTAGGTTAGAATCAAATGAAGAATAGTGACATCTTGTAAAACTCAGGGACAATTTCTAATGTGATCACTTTGGCCTCAGAGGCATAATCTTAGAGGATCTTTCTGGTAATCACAAGGAGCAGTCTGCGTAAAGTTGGCAGAAAATCAATTATGAAGTAAGGAGAAAGAAGACCAAAAAGAATCACGGACTCATTTTGTGAGTACCAAAAAGTAAATAAATGTGGAACGAGATGTAAGGTAACTGGGGCAATGTAAGGGAAAAATGCTAAGCAAGATGGATCATGAAAGAGACTATTAGTTTCTAATCTCTTTCTGACACCTCTTCTGACACTCAGCACAAGTTTTAACAGAAGTTAGGAAAACATTTTTCTTAATTTTCATTGCTTCACATATTTGTTTTTCAGCCATAGGTTGTGCCGCTTCATATTTTTCTTTCATTCACTCATCCCTTGTTTTCTGTTTCATTTTATTTTCTTTGGGTCATGTTTTGACAGGCACCAAACATAAGCAATTTGCTTACGTCTCATTGTATTTGTCTAGCACTCATCAAGGAGCTGATCTGAAGTTCATTGACATTACCATAACGTTAGGCAAGGGACGGAATCCTACAGAGTTCTCGGCAGCTTTCAGGGATTGTGATCCACTGTTGTAATAAAGTGCTCTGTTAGCAGCTGTCAGCAGGAGGCATGCCTATTTCCATGTCTTATTTAAACATTATCAAAAATACCTTTTTATAGCTCTCTATACACCTTTCAGATATCAGGTGCTGGGGGAATTGCTACTGGCGTTGGGGGAATGCTGTAAGATATAAAATCCTTTGGAAAACAAGTAAGGAATTTACATTTAAGAAATATAGGCTGCGCTTATGGGCTTTGATAGGGATGGGATATGGATATCTGTTTTAGCATGTGTATGCATAAAAGGGAAATCCAACTTAGTACTAATTCTGTGTGTGCCAAAGTGACATGGGTTATGGACCAAGACTCTTTGTGGGCATTCATCTGTTAACACTTTGTTGAAAGAAGTGTGTTAGAGCCTGTCTTGCAGAATAGGCTACCATAAAAATGAACCTGTGGTCATAATTCAGGGGAGGACCTCACTGCTGGATATTCTGGAGACCAGATATGCCATCTCTGATGTATTTGGGGTCACAATGCCAAAGTATTTGCTATTTGAGGATGGCAGCAGCAACTACAACAATAGATTTCTAACTTATCTTGGTATAAATGCATAAGAATTTTCTGAGAGCCGAAAAAGATTAGAAAAATGCTGCTGAAAACACCAGACATTGCAAATTTGATTCTTAATTGTTTTTGCAACAGTTTTTCCTCAAAAGGATGAGGAATCATGGAGCACAATATTATATGCCTGCAACCAGTTTTACTTCAACGTAGTATACTACCTCAACTGAGTAATTAAGCTCACACTGTTGCTATGAGACTGGTTGGTAAGTCCAGTCCCCGTTTCTTTTAACAGATACGCCATAACTGAAGTTGATGGTTTTAGTTATCCCACTCCCCAGATCTCAGCAACTCCTCAAACCAACACTTTCTTCAACCATAATACTGAGAATTTCTATGCCAGCTGGCAGGTTAATCACCCTGTGGCAATGGAAGAAAGTCAAATAAGGAAAAAAAATCAGCAAAATCTGGAGAAGGCCACCCACTAAGAGACAGAGGATTAGGAGGATAGTTCATGTATGGATGAAAATAACAAGTTTATTTTATGACAGACTGTGTGCAGACCTGTGTATAGTCTTCTTTCTAGTGGCTCTAATGCTGTGCTTAAAGACCCCCTCCTGATTCCTCTATCCATTCATAATGCCCACAGCTCTTGGCGGGATCTCAGACAGAAGTGAAATCCAGTCAAGCCAGATGCAGCCAGCCTACAGGCAGGGCTCAGCTAGAAGAAAAATGAAAATACCAGTTTTCAGACATGGCAAGATGGAGGAGTAGTAGGAGGATTTCGTTGGAGACCTTGCTTGTCCTCTTGACCAACCAGTTTTAGCAGTGTCTCTTACTCTCCTATTTTCTATCCATAACCATTTAAATGTCTGAATGTCTTCAGCTTATTCATTTCTCAGAAGGGTATGGATGGTCTAATAAAGCAATTTCTGTCCCAGTTTTTGCCACATCTCACTTCATTTTCTTTCACAAAATGAAAATTAATTTTTAACTGGAAAACATTTTGGAGGGCGTTGCCAGCTGGAACACAAGTTTTGGAAAAATGGGAAAAAGCCTGGAGCTTATTAGTTTAGTGAGGGGTGTTGGAAATATATTTGGATAAAATCGAATGAGACAATTTTGCAAAATTCCTCTCATCTTAAACTTCACTTTGATTTGTAAACACTAAGCAATCTTTTTGCACTACTTCCATTTCAAATATGATATAATGTGCACCAAGAAACTTGAAAGGACTATGTGTTTTTGTAACATCAAATGAGTTGTGTGAAAATTGTGTATCTGATTTGCTCAGGGAAAAGTGATAGAAGGAACCCTGAATATTTATTATAAAAGTATTGAAAATAAATTACATGTGATTCTTGTATAGTTTTGAATAAGAAGAATTCCAAGATCAAAGGCACAAAAGTCTGTCTCATGCATATACACAGTCACTTTTAAAATATAAATGTTTTCAACAAAAATCAAACTATTTTACAAATTAAAATAATATATTCAAAATATAGTAGTGTAAAACATTTTAGTCAGGTCTACAAATAAATGTAGTTAAACAATAACCTTCATATCTGATAACACTTTGCATAGTTCATTCACGAAATTCAACATGTCTATGAGCATGGATTTAACAAGTCCATTTTATTAGCTGTCCTAAATTGCCATTTTAAGTAGTTGAGGACCCTACAGACCATGGACAAATGTTGTTCTCTATTGCCTTGTGTGATACTGTGTTTACAGCTATGTAAGACTCTATCTATGATCAAAAATCTTGCACTCTTGGCTAATTTGAAAATACAATTGGCTTGCACAGGAATGCCTTCACGCGTTTTGTCATCAACTGATGATTACAGTGAGACAGCATCAGCGTGATGTTTTATTTCCCCTTTAGGCTTGACCAGTTGCAGTACTGCTGATATTCCAGTGTAATTAAAAGCCTGAGCTATGCTGTAAGTTGAAAGTGAGTCAAAAGCTTAGGGTATCTCTGACTGTGAAATCTACATTGAAAGAATAACTCAATCCTTAAATTAATAAGCCCTCAGTGATATTTAATGTGAAGCCTCTAGGTGCCAAAAATGATGGGAACATAAATTTGCTTTACATGGGGGCTCTGGAATCTTCTCTCAGTGTTTATAGCAAAGATGTGAAGGCTTGTAAGCAAAGCGTTGATCAGTTAACTGAGAACATGCCATCAAGAGATGCATTAGAATTTAAAATCAATTGAGATAACTGCATTAGTAAAGATTAACTGTGCCATGGAAATGAACTGCTGTCAATCAAGTTGACCTGCAGCTATAACTGGCATGTAGGACAACCCTTTTACGACAGGACTTTGGCCTTTTCTTATTCTTTCTTATTCTTTTATTAGAATCTATATTAAGGTGATGCTTCAGTACAATCCTTCAACCTCCCTCTTTTAAGCAATGTTCTACTTTATGTGCTAAAGAAACATTGATTACATGTCCATTAACCAAATGGAAAAATGGAAACGCAAATGGAGAAAGAAAACATTCTATAGTCACAGCTCTACTAAGAACAGATAAAGGCAGGTTTAATAGCTTCCTCACCTATATGGATAAATATTCCATAGCTTTTATTCTGTCTTTGCTGCTTATGCTGTATTCGTGCTGGTTTGGTTACCTCTGAGAATGGATATTTCATATCACTTTATCCCAGATGGATGAGAATTGTAAATAGCAGAAACAATGTCACAAAAACACTAAAAGCAAGCAGGCTGTGAGAGCACACTCAGCAGAGCAACTACATTCACCTCACTCAGCCACCACACAGAGTGGAAGCGGGGGAGCAGCCAGCAGGAACCCACCACATCTGTGCATTCTAAGATGGCCAATGGTGTTTGTGTAAGCGCGGTTAGTGGTTTTGTGCCTTTAACAAACAATAAATTAAAATCAGCAGGCAGAAATGCTGTCCTGCAGTCGTTATGTTCATCCTCTCCTGGAGTCTCAGCTCAGTTTAAATGCAGACTTCATCTCCCCAGCTCCTTCCACCAGCTACAGAGATACTCCAGAGACTCAGGGAGTCAAACTTCCTGGCTTTTCCTTTCTTGCCCAGTCTTGTTATTTGCAAGCATAAACCCATGCTAAATATTAGATAAGGAGAGAGAAGTAGGAGGAGAATAGTAGGAAGGAAAAGACTGGCTCCCATCAACCCTTCCCCCACTCCTGCAGTCTAGTGGACAGGCACTGAAGTGAAGGCGCTGGGCAGAGGGGATGCTGTTCTCTTGTGAAGGAGCAGGGAAGCTCAATATTTCTGGGGAACAGAGAGGATCAGACATGGGAAGAATTGCTAATCCTTCTCTGGCCAGCCCTGATCCCCGCTCTGGTGGTTCCCAGCCTCCTCTGAGCCCCTGCACCCTCTCAGGTAACATGTGGTTCCTTAGCACTCTCTCCTGGCTGTCCTGCAGGTGCCTCTGAGAACCTGTGGTGTGTGGAGGCCTGAAGCAATGTGAGAAAGAATGCAAAAAGGCACAAACACAACTAAAGGGCAAACAAAATATCTGTTTTTGTAATAACTGAGAAAACAGATTTATAGGGATTCGTTTGGGTTTAGTGAGCTATGCTTTAAAGCCTTGCTGTCACAACAGGAATGAAATGTTGAAAGAGAGCATGTATTTGAAAATTTCCTGATATAACACAATACTGAAAAAACATGTACCAAAGAATATTGTCTGACTTGCAGTGTATGGACAGTTATTATATTTCTCTTTAATTGTGGATGAAGGAAAGAGCAGAGGTGTAGCTAGCTGCAGAACCTGGAAATAGAGATATTGTGACTGTCCCGTAAAGTTGTTTGCACTATAAAAATGAGCAGATGGACAAATGTCCTTTATTAGCTTGATTTGATCAGATATCTGGTCCAAATTTTTTTTTTTCAAGCTCAAAACAAGATATTTTGTAAGAGGGATATATCAACAAACCTTACTGTATGGCAAGAAAGCTCTTAATGTTTCTAAACATTTTCTCTTCTGTGAGACAAGTTGCATCAAAATCACAATACTCGCAATAGGAGCAGGCTATTAACTGGGTTGAACAGGGTACAAAATTACAACAAATATTGCATCTCTCTTGAATTATGCTATAGATTCCCAATGTGATTATTTGCAAGAGAGAATTTTATCAATACTGGAAACCAAGCCCTTCAATTAAATATAAGGATACCAAAGAATAAAATTTGGAATTAGAAGAAAACAATGGAGAAAAAATCAGATGATGTCAAGAAATGGTGCTTCCAAAGGTTTCAAAATCGTGGATTTTTTATTGTCTTATTTGGAGACTCCTGTCCCTCTCAGTCGAGAGTATGTGCCATCATTGACGTGAAGGAAGAGCCACAGAGGTTGAGGACCAACCCATCTCTCAGCCTGAAGCTTCTTTGGGAAGCAGTACCCAAAGACCCCACACACATGAATATAGAATCTATCCTGCAAAATGTAAAGACTACAAGGAAGTTATTATTTTCTCATGCCATTAGTTCTGTGGGGCTAGTGGGTATGGTGCTAGTGGGCAAAAGTTTCACTGTAGTTAAAGATTTGGGTTTTGTGTTCCCTAACCATGTTGTTAGTGTTCAGTAAATAATTGATGCCTTCATGCAAATGGATGAGTTTTCTTCATCCACAACTCTCTGAAACCACAATAAGGATCAGGAGCTCTAGGTCCTTCTGTTGCTATAGTGATGCAGGCTACAGAGGTTTTCAAATCAGTAGGGGGATTATCCAAGCTGTCAAAGTGAAACACAATCTTTAAGATAGCTGAAGAGGTCAAGATAAGACCTGAAGAATGGCAGGGGACCAGCTGAATGCAAGCTGCTCAGTTCTGGACAAGGCCATAGCAGTAGAAATACTGCTGGGATATAAATAAAAATAAGAGCCCTGGGGTGCTGTGTACAGGCAGGACAGCTGAACTGTTAAATCTCAGTGGTGGGCTGATGAGTCCAATGACACAAGACTGTGTTTTTGCAGGGTCATCTGAAAATACACCCGGGACTTCTGCTTGCCCCAGCTACATCCCAGTTCTGGATGTAATAAATAATAATATATCTGCTGTTCTTCTCTGCCCTGGTTCAAATGGGAAAGAAACATGGTTAAGTAAGTCTAGAGCAAGCCACAACATTTTCCAAGGAAATGTTCAACATCTCTGTTGGTGACATGGACAGTGGGACCAAGGGCACCCTCAGCAAGTTCACTGACAGCACCAGGCTGTGTGGGGCAGTTGACACACTGGAGGGAAGGGATGGCATCCAGAGGGACCTAGACAGGCCTGAGAGCTGGACCACTGCAAACCTCATGGGGTCAACAAAGCAAAGTGCAAGGTCCTACAGCTGGGTCATGGCAATCCCAGACACACCAACAGCTTGGGCAGAGAAGTGATTGAGAGCAGCCCTGCAGTGAAAGCTTTGGAGTGATGGTAGATAAAAAGCTCAACATTAACCAGTTCAGAAATCCTGGGCTGGATCAAAAGGAGCATGGCCAGCAGGCAAGGGAGGTGATTCTGCCCCTCTGCTCTGATGAAACCCCAGCAGGAGTGGTGCATCCAGCTCTGGTGCCCCCAAAATAAGAAGGAGAAGGAACTGCTGGAGCAAGTCCCAAGGAGGCCATGAAGTAGCTAAGGGGACTGAAATACCTTCACTGTGAAGACAGGCTGACAAAGTTGTAACTGTTGAACCTGGAGAAGAAAAGGTTGTGAGGGGACCTCATAGCAACCTTCCAGTATCTGAAAGGGCCTGCAGGGAAGCCCAAGAGTGTTCATCAGGAACTGCAGAGCTAGAACAAGGACTAATGGGTACAAACTGCAAGAGGGGAAATTTAGGTTAGGTATTAGGAAAAAATTAATTGCTGTGAGGGTGGTGAGACACTGGAAAAGGTTCCCCAGGGAGGCTGTGAATGCCCCAACCCCGGGAGTGTTCACAGCCAGGTTGGATGGGGCCTTGAGAAATTTGGTATTGTGGGAGGCGTCCCTGCCCATGGTAGGGGCAGGTGGGATTAGATGATCTTTAAGATCTTTAAGGTGATCCATTCCAACTCCTAAACATTCTCTGACTCCATGATTCTACAATTCTGTAATTCTGTGAAGAACCCAGCTCTGAGCAGTGGGGACACCAGAGCTATGGCGTGCCCCAGGACAGCAAAGCCAGAGACAGCATAGGTGGAGCGATACACTGCACCAAAGGAGCTTGAGAACTGTGCTTAATAAACATGAATCCTGAACGTGTGGTGTTGTCATTACTTAGACTAGCCATATAAAAATAAGCAGATCTTTAACTTTGCAGCCGTTAATCCCAGCTCATTCATTGCAATTTTAAAACATATATTAATTTATAGCACTCTTCTCCACTACATTCTCCATTTTCTTCTTTAATCTGCCTCCTCTTTGCTACAGTGGTAAGTGAGAGTGGCCTAGTGCTGGCTAGCATGCTCTGGCAGTTTTCCTTCAAAGGAAACCTTTGCCAACTATCAGAATAATTTCATGGCTGCGTAACCTCAAGGGGAAAGAGAAGCAAGGAAGCATATCTAACAGCTTGAGAGCAAACCCAGTATCATCTGGAGACAGTATGATCTCCAGACTGGAAATGGTTGAAAACAATGCATGCACCACCATTTCCCTAGCATTCTTGTGTAAACCCACATTTTGCTTTAAATTAACTTCGAACCAAATTTATTTGGAGGATATAAAGATTCTAGACATGTTTTAATTTAACTAGTGCAAACTTGTAATAAAAAATTTGCAGCAGCATTTTGATTTCTTTGTGTCAGTTTTGCAGATCCCGCACTTAAAAATTAATCAGAGACTAGTTTAGTATAAAGTCATCCACCGTCCACCAGGATTATTTTAACAACCTCTGTTGTTCTGCAGCAAGTGCAAAATCTACATTTTTCTCTAAAACTGGTTTCACATTGCTTAGTTAGCAGATGATATTTAGGGAGCTCACTGTCTTGTTTCTCCTGCCATAATCTGCCGTTGATGATTTGGCAAAACACTGAAAATGAATAATAAAAAAATTTACATAACCTGAACATATACTCATTTAATTTGATGGGAAAAATGGTTTCTGTCATGCCATTAGTACAGTTTATTCCTTTCCTGGCGTGTGGAAAAGTCCTTGGCTGCCCTCATCCCATCAAGAGGAATTGTTACTGCCTGTTGCAGAGCTAGCAGCATCCTGAGGGGAGAATTGGCAGCATCAGCAACCTTCCAGTCTTGCTGCTTTCTGATTGTCCCCTTGGGACCCACAGTGAAACGTCCTGTGTACACACTGGTATATCCCATACCTCACATCACCTCTCGGTGTGGTGAGGGTGGTGGGTTCAGCCTCAGTCTGGCAAATCCACTGGAAGGACGTGCAAAAACTCTCAATGTCTGACAGACATACCAGTGGGATTATGAGCACAAATATCCACTCATTTTGGTCTTTTTAGCAATCTGGATCAATTTTAATTGCCTAATGTTGTTGTCCACCAATGGAAAATTTAAAGCAATGGTGTTTGATGGCATTCTGAGTTTAAAAAGGGGTCCTGGTGCATCAAAGTTCACTTTAAAGTCTGCAGCTGTGAGGGATTTGTTAGGACTGCTTCCAGACCTGTAGTAAACTAGCTGGAATTATATTGCTTTGTGCTGTAATAGGAAAATGAGAATACTGCCATCTAGTCTAAGAAAGACTTTGCACATTTTGGTTTTTGAGAAAATTTAGAGCAACCATTGAAGGATGATGCTGCTCCAAACAATGGAATGTGTGAGGGAAAAACTATGAACAAGAAAATATGATCAGAAAGCTTGAAACTTTTGTTTTGCTGAATTGATCCCAAATATTGATTAAATAAAAAGAAATCCAGTACAAGTGGACGATGGGCTGTTCCCCAGAGCAAGGCACGGAAAGGCACTGCTTAATCTCAGGAGGGTAACAAACCACATACCTGTACTCATTCAGGGACCATCTGTAGATGAGTCAAATGCATTTTATGAATAAGAATGCCTATTGTGGTTTCATCAGAAACACTGTGGCCATGCATATCATGAGAACTTACACAGCATGCAAACTAATAACTACTGTGAGAGGCAGAATAAATTAATTTGGGATTAAAATAATGTTCATGCGGTTATTGAGCTTCCAATTGACTTCAAGGGCAGACTTCTGCTACAAAAGTCAACAGATCTAGCTCATGTTACCCGTGCTGCATGTGTAAGTGTTTCCATGCCCATGAATCTCGGAAAAATGTCTCTCTTCAAACTTCAGTTTTGACAAGTAAATGAAAGCATCACATATTAAATGAAATTGTACTGTGGTAACATTCTTTCAATTTAACTGAAATGTGATATAAAACATTGTGGAGAGAAATAGCTGTATCTGTGTAAAGAGTCGTGAATAATGTTTGGTTGTTTTTTGGGTTTTTTTTACTTTATCTTTTGGTTACAGAAACACCTTAGTCAGTTACCATCTTCCTTCATGAAAGATAAGAAAACTTGGACATAGTCCAAATGCTGCTGTACATCCTAGCTAGCTGGAGAGAC
Source organism: Nicator chloris (assembly GCA_013400495.1). Lineage (NCBI taxonomy): Eukaryota > Metazoa > Chordata > Aves > Passeriformes > Pycnonotidae > Nicator > Nicator chloris. The sequence goes on from WAAE01012984.1 coordinate 20,722, forward strand.
TTGGAACAGAAGAAGTAGGGGTTCACAAAGACTAGCAATAGTTAACTGTAGAAAAGTGCACATGGGCACATCCTTCAAAATCTGCATTTTCTTCTTATGCAGGTTTTTCTGCTGGTATAAGCTGAAAAAAAAAAAAAAAGTAATTTTAGTTTCACAGCTACAAATTGAACTGCAGAAAGCCAGAATTTTGGAACTGTTGTTCAAACGAAATGTACTCTGAGAGCTTATGCATGGAGATTTTGCCTAAAAACAAGCAGCCATTCTCAAAAGAGGAATGCCATAGCTAAAGTAATGGCATCAAAACATGCAAGAGAAGTTTCAGGAGGTTTCTCAGTGGTTGCCTGCATGGTGGGCAGTCGTGCTGCAGGAGGATCTCTCTGTGCTCCCCACCCACAGAGCCAGGGCAGACCTGGCCCCTGGCCCTGGACTGAGCCTCCCCAGGCACGCAGCCTCTGCCAGCAGCTGCACCAGGCCACAGACCCCTTGGGTGGGACGAGGGACCCAGGGGCTCTTCAGGGGACACCAGAGATTGCAGAAGCAATGTGTTGGTAGTCCTGGCATGACTTTGGTTTGCTTTTGTTAGCAAAATGTCAGTCCATACATGCATTTGTCACACTGTAATTAGCATCAGTTGTTTGTGTATATACAAATACAAAAATATCTCTGTGTATATAGGTACATAGAGAGATTTTGTAATGGCATCTGTCTTTCAGTATGTATTTTTCACGCTTATTTTACTCCCTTTTTGCACAGATTTTCAGATTTCCTGCTGATAAGTGATTTGATGCTAGTCTAAAAACTGAAATGAAGTTTGCACCTGAATTAGACCTGTAATCATGCTCCTATACCAGTTACCAGTAAGGTTACTTCATGAAATGAAAATCATGAAATGTAATTGCTTCACCAGGTCTCTAGAAGCACTTTTTCTTTGGTACCCCTTGCCCCTCTGTCTGCAAAGTTTTCAGTCATAAGTATTCTCAGCCAAAGTTTCTATGTAGTCAATGTTAATCTGAATGTGCTTCAAATTGAACCACCTTCTTCATTCTGATTTATTATGGTATTGCCAGTCTTCTGCATATCTCTTTAATTTCAAGCAGCAGATATTTACATTGGGACCTGTCCAAACATTGACAAAACAAGAAAAGTTATGTTGAAATACACACAGGAGTTTTCCAATAAGCTTTTCTTACTATAAACAGCACCAGATGTACTAGAAGAAGTTGTAGAACATTAAACATAAATAGTCATGTAATATCTTGCTTTTCAGAAAAGTTTCTTTCCAAACTGAAGCAGTTATCTGACTCAGATTTTTTTCTTTTCTTTTTTTTTTTTTTTCTTTACTAGCTATAGCTGGATATATTACTAATCATACTAGAACATTTTTTTTCTAATCCTACTGCTCCTTTGATGATATATGAAGGCTGTGTGGTGCCCAGGTTCATGTCTTAATAGGTTTTGAATCTTAATTCAGGAAAACATCCATAGACCTGCTACTCAAGCTACATTTACAAACAAAAGGATTGAGGTTTTGGCACACAGGTCCATCTCTTTCTTGTTTCTTTGCTGAGGACAGAAGCATGTATTTAGACGCTTTTTTAAAATCAGAAATATAATTATGTAGTCGTGGTGAAACACATGTTCCCCTTGGCCACAGCAGATTCAGATAGATCAAAACACTTCAAGTTCTGAAGAACTGGTTGTATATAACTTTCTTTCCTGCATATCACAGTTTAAGTGCTACATTAGCAAGATTTGCACATCATTAGTGCTGCTAATTTGAAAATTTCACTTCCTCCTGTAACTATTTCATTTCACACACCCAAGCTGCATGCCAGTGATCCAGCTGTGTCTTCAGTGACACATTAGAGCATTGATTTGTGTGCTCATATGGTTCTTTTATTATGCTGTTTTGATTTTGATCTGTTCCAAATTATTCCTGAGGCTATCTCAGGTACCAGCTGACCCAGGAACTCAGAACTGACTTTTTCTCATTCCTCCTGCCGGCTCAGTTGGCTCAGACACAAAAGGTGTATGGAGGAGGCAGGCAGGACTGTAGCACATGGATTAGTTTATTGTGTAAATATCTGAATAGGTAAAATTATGCAAGAATCATTAATATGTAAAAATTCAAGAATCATAGCAGAAAATCAAAACAGAAGGGATAAAATGGACAGAAAAGGGACTAATTTTTTTTAAGTTCCAACACTGAATGAAGCAGGTTCATACAAGACTGAGAAACTGGGGTTCAAACCAATAATTTCAAACCAGACAGAAAGTGGTATGAGGAAATCTGAAGATCACAGTGACACCATCCTGCTGCCTAGATGGACAGATTAACCTCTCTGCAGCACTCTGGACACTTAATCTCTTCTAAAAGCTGTGGTTAAGAAGTGAGATGTGGTAATGAAGACAAGCTGCTTGGTGGCAATAATGCAGTGGTGCAATAAGAGAGAAAAGAGATGCAAAAAGGTAAAGTAAATCAGATTTAAAATGTTAGTGACTTCAGTACAAGATGTGATCTAGATTTTATGCTTTCTCCTCTTCCTTGCTTGTTCACCCTAACATATGTCAGAAATATGTGATGTGCTCTGAAAGGGGCTGCTTCTGAAGAGAAAATGTTTTCTTGTTTCATTTTTTGTATTTCTATTATTCCATCAGATCTCTGCCTTTACGGAGAGCTACATGACTCATCCATGCAGCATCCACAAGTATCCTTCACTTTGAAAGAATAGACAAACTTTTTACATTAATACAAGAAGAAAACTGAGAGTAGGATTAGACTAGACATTAGGGAAAAATCCTTACTGTGAGAGTGGTGAGGCACTGGAATAGGTTGCTCAGGGAAGCTGAGGATGCTCTGCTCCTGGCAGTGTTCAAGGTCAGGCTGGACAGTGCTTTGAGGAACCTGGACTAGTGAAAGGTGTCCCTGTCCATGGCAGGGAAGTTTGAACTAGATGGTCATTAAATGTCACAGTGCAGATAGTCTGTAGCTGGACAGATAAATCTGACTATAATATGAAACAAAATTTGGCTTTCCTAATTTCATAAACAAGTCCCTAGGTGAACAATGATAGGACAGATTTAAGCTCAGAGATCTCAACTAATCCCTTCCCACCCTAAAAGCAGATTGGCCGGGGAGCTGGGTGGTAAGACCCAGATCAATCAGTCGTCTAGATCCAGGAGTTTTGAACTCCCAATATAAGAAGGTTCCAAACAATAAAACAGGCCGTTTGTCTTATGATCTGGAGGACTTGAGTCATGATTTCTGTCTCTGACCTACAACTGCATGTAATAATTAAGGACCCTTCCAAGCCAAACCATTCTACAATTCTATGCCTCTGTGATCCTATGATACTATGCCTTTACACAGGGTTTGTTTTTAGACAGTTTAACAGTCATTCACCAGATTTTTTTATCAGTTAATTGCTAATAATTGCTTGTTAGTTAATTGCTAATATACTATCATCCAGTAAACTAAAAGTCCTACAGAAAAGAGGAGTTTTATTGTTTTATTGTTTACTTCTTCAGGTAAGCACCATGACAGAACCCCTGGGAGACACAGAAACTGTGAATATATCCATCCAAAATCAAGTGACCAAGGTCTGCCATGACTTTCCTTTCATTAAAAATGATTTTCTGAAACCTGAACAATGTGGAGCAAACACATTCTTATTATTCTGAAATTTTGCAATGCTTTTTTTTCCTGATGTGGCACGTTCAAGTTTTATTACTTCCTGGCTCCAAAAAAATGAGAATATAATAATGTAAGCACTCAGAAACCCCAATGGATACAAATGTCATTTTTTTCCTAGCTTTCTAGATTGGAAGAACAATTTACCTTTTGCTTATTATGCAGGAAAACATGTCTTCCCCAAGTCTGCCCCAGCACAATTTGTACTTGCAAATAATTTCAGCTTTGTGTTTCTTCCCAAGATTGACATTTATGAGAAATATACTAACTAAAATAATTATTTTCAAGTCTTTTATTTATAATCTTGGTCTACTAGCAAAGCTGTTGTTTCTGAGATAGTGTGGCATCCTGAGACAGGGGACATCCCATGGGCTATGTCTTGCTTTAAGACAATTTAAAAAGGTGGACATTCTAAAATGAGTTATCTCCCCTTAATTTCAAACAATCGCTTTTCACCAGTAAGGGGCAAATTTGAGTAGATATAAAAGAAAAATTAGGAGCATACTAACAAGAGAAATAGCAAGAAGGGGAAAAAAACCCAGTAAATAATCACTAGTTACAAAACTGCAAAATCTCACCAATGCCAGGAGAACAAAGATAAACCCAAAATTGCAAGGTACTGCCCCCTTCTGAGATGGCCCCCCGATCATGTGTAGGGAAAGGGAAAATGGCACCAGACACTCTCCCAGATGGAGCCCGCCATGGGCAGCTGTGTGGCTTGAAAGACAAAGGGAAAACGAGTCAGCTCTCTACCCCACCATGGCGCTCCCGGGCTGACCACACGGCCTGGGAAATGAAGCGGGTGAAAAAAAGAGACGGCAGAAAACAAGGACCTTCCCAAGGAAGCAGGAGGTTACGGAGCAGTTCCAGGGGCAGATAAAGGCTTGCCAGCACAGCTAGTGTCACCATCTGACCATTCCTCCTGCCACCCGTGGGACTCTGCTGGTGTTGGTTGCTGATGTTGGGGGCTTGGGGACAACTGGGCTGTCAGCACCAGTGCGGGGTGACATGAGCCCAGGGGCTGGCTCAACCTTCACTGCCTACAGTTTGCAAATTTTCTCAGAAAACAGTTTCTAATTAATTGTGAAATGTAGTTTTTTTGAGTTGCTGCAGTTGCAGGTCCAGAAACCTTCCCAAAACAGAGCCTTCAGCAAATGCTGCCAAGAAAAAAGAGGAAGGAGCTTGGGTGCCCCAAAATTTTAAACGGACCAGCATCTTCTGTCTGCCTCAGAACTCCAGTTCTGACTGCACTGGCTCTTTAAGAGACAGTAACAATGCTAGGACACAGATAGCTATAGAATACCATGACATTTTGTGTTACCCACAACAGCTATTCAGTCACACTCTTTGAGTATTGCATGATAGCAAGTGTCATCGCTGATCTGATGCCTAAAGATTTTTAGCTTTTTTAACATATTTGCAGCTTTTTAGAATTTTAATATATATAGCTGTATGGTTTCTAGCACCTTCTCATAATTTTGAAGAGTAGTTACCCTTTCTCACATATTATGCTGTATTCTTAAAATTCTGTTTGATCCTATTTTCAAGGAAAAGAATTTCTAACAAGGATATCCTGTTTTGCAGTAGCACCAGGGCCGAAATAATAAGATCCTTCATAGACATGACTAGATACAGGGCTAAGAACCCTTGGAGGGGCTCCAGTGGGGCAGATGCAAAGGTGGGTTGCCAGGGCAACTGTTCTCCTATTAAATGTACTTGCTAGAGATGCTAATTAGTTAAACTTCTAAAAATTGTGAAGTTTTGTTGCTGGCCATGGACATAGCTATAACATATGTACCTGAAAGCTTTCATTAAATGACTGCTCTTTATGTTATCAATTTTAATATTGTTTGGAAAGTTCTTCTTCCAGTTTTAGACAATGGATCTGTAAAGAGCAGAGGGAACACTGAGCATCCACTGAGTCTGAAGCAATTTGTCTCTGCACATGATTTAAAGCTCCAGGCAGGTGCTCACTCACTGCCCCACCAGCAGAATCAGGAAGAGAATCAGAAGGGTAAAAAACTTATGGGTTGAGCTAATGACGGTTTAATGGGGAAAACAAAAGCCCCACAAAAAAGCAAAGTGAATTAAGGAATTAATTCACTGCTTCCCATAGGCAGGCAGGTGCAGATATCTCCAGGAGAGCAGGGCCCCATCACACACAGTGGTGACTTGGGAAGACAAACTCCATGTCTCCAAATAGCCCCTGCCTTCCTCCTTCTTTGCCCCACTTCATATAGTGAGCACGATGCCACATGATCTGGAATATCCCTCTGGTCAACTGTGGTCTCCCAGCCTCCCTGGCACTCTCATCTCCCCTGCCAGTGTGGCAGCACAGAAAGCAGAAAAGGCCTTGGCTCTGTGCAAGTTCTGCTCAGCAACAACAAAAACATCTCTATATTATGAACTCTGTGTTCAGCACAAATCCAGAACACAGCCTCACACCAGCCAGTGCAAAGAAAATTAACTCTACCCCAGCCAAAATCAGCACAGAGAGAAAGGGTGATGTGATGTGATGATTGTGATGTGATGTGATGTGATGTGATGTGATGTGATGTGATGTGATGTGATGTGATGTGATGTGATGTGATGTGATGTGATGACCCATGACATGGAGATGGTGAGGTATTTCATACTTTGAAGATTAGTGTTCCAACCTCCATTATGTAAAACTTTTTAACATGAATAATTTCCTTATTAATGAAAGAATTGTGGGAGGCCAAATGTATGTATTATTTATATAAATTGTAAGTCTAGGACTTGAGTTGTATGAACCATGTGTTTTAAACCACACCGAGCAAAGAAGCAGGTTCCCTGAGGCTGTGCAATCCTCATTTCTCTGTGCAGTGTCTGTATTTTGACCTCCACTGTGCCAGGAGTGCTGAGCCTCCCTAGGCTTATTGGAGTGTGTTGTTCTGAGCCAAGATGTAGATCTACATTCATAACACCCAACTGTTAGCAACCATTCATTTTTGAGACTTTGGGGTTGCTCCTCTTCACTGTTAGTGGTAGGGTTGAAAGAAGTAGCAGGTTTGTGATAGTCCCCCAGCCTGCATCCAGCTCTTGAAGGCTGATCCAGGTCACAGTTAAGCCACAATTAATTATTTGCTGTGGTATTACAGTGACTTCTACTCCAAATAAATATAATTTTAATATGAATTTTATAAGTGTGGGAAGGAATGGAGTTAAATTATGTGCTAGGAGCCACTGAGGGCCTTCATCTTGCACCTAGAAAATTCCCTGAGTGGGCCTTTTGTTCACTCTACTATTGCAAGATCAAGTTAGCAGGAAACAGAAGCAAAGGGGAGACACCTGTAGCACTTGTATCCTTCTTCCGTGCTTAGATCATTCCAGCCTCTTTGGAATCACATAGCATTGTCGTCATCTGGGGAAATGGACATGAAGTACTTATTTCTCAAAGTCATGCAGGAGGAAACAGATGACAGTTATGAGAACAATCCTTAATGTGATTAATATGAGCTTTCTTAATATGATTAATAAGCCTTATATCTTCCCTTTGCATTTTTATTTTTAAATTCTGAATAATTTAAAGTCAACTGCTTGGAATAGCATAGCAAATCTCTGTTGGTTCTGATTTTGTTCTTATTCTACATTTGCCTTTATCTTATAGACTACCTATAAGAACACAAAATAATTTCATCTTGGGACTTCTAAAACTTATGTCAACTTTTTAGATTTTTTTACATCTTTTTAAAAGAAAATTTGATATTTAACCCAAGCAATGTTCATGAATATGTAATGTATCTGAAAAAAACAGGCATAAAAAAAAAGGCTGAGACAGAAGTAATTTACTAATGCATCCATATATGTTTGTTGGATTCAGAATTCATTGATCAGAGAGTGACTCCTTGTGATATACCTGTGCTTTAAAATCTTTAATAGGGTAAATAAAATTTTCAATGAGATTCTAGGCAATAGTCACATATTTGACCATTAAACGCCCTCTCCCACCCCAATCCCCCCACCCTCCTCTAAAATAATAATCCCTACTGAAACTGAGTAATAACTTTGTGATGTAGTGGTGGCTGGTGTGGTGGTGATGACAAGCACATTATGACATGCCAGTAGCACAAACAGCCAAAGATGCTTTCTGCTTTCCTCCAGCCAACTGCTTTTTCTTGTGCTTCTGCATAGAACAATACAGACAGCAAGACCAATGTCTCCTGCTACTTTCTAGCTGCCGTGTTGCAGAGCAGCAGTTTCTCCTCTGGGAAGTCTTTTCCTCTGCCAGAAATGCTTGTTTTCATCCCTGCCACTTTCCAAATTTTTTAATATGCCACTCTAGTGGTTTGTTTTTTTCTTTTGTCCTCCACATTGGAGTGTCTCTGGATGCCTATTAGTGCTCTGGGCTTAGGAGGCATCATGGCCCAAAGTGTCAGAAATGAGACGTGTACATGTACATGCACATATGAATATCATTAAGGGTAAAACAAAAAATTCTCTGCAGTTCTATGTGTGTGCTATAAACACCACCACAATATAATAATTCCTGTACTACATAACTCAGGAAGTTCAGCTATGTTTCTGTTGCCTGTGTTCCTCTTAGCAATTAATATGTTCGTTATCTACTGTATTGCTTATAGGTGTCACATTTCCTGCTGATTTTTGCTTATAGTGATCTTCTATGTATATACTACAACCACCTAAGATGCATGTGTCATTCTTGCATGTTTCTCCTTTTTACCTCAAAATGTTTCTGTCTTTGGGGGTTTTTTAATGTATGTTCAGAGTAGAAGAATAAATGGATGGATCTTAATTTCTTTCATATACTATTATTTTTAACTATATACTTTTGTTAAATATAGTATTATTTTCAGAGAGATACAAAATTATTGTTACAAGTGTGTCGAAAAAAGTCTGTTTTTCCTAAGAGTTCCAGATTTTGTCTTATGCCACTAATGACATTGTAATGGCAACAGCAATGATAATTAAAATTAAATTAATACTAAAATTAGACATTATGACCACTAAGGGAAGTCTCCAATCCATAACTGATGCAGTAAAATCTGACTTGCAAAAATTTGTAAAAGGAAAGCAATGAGATATGTTATCTGTTGTCATAAGTTTTGGTCAGAAGTACAGGACACTGCTTTGGTAGTTTTTACGTTCAAAATCCTTGAGAAATAAAGAGAGGGTATCACACTGAGAAAGTCTTGAATATTAGCAGGCTTTTAATACCAGACAAACTGGTTAATGGAGGATGTTGCTGGTTGTATTTGTGCACGGGACAAAACTTAAACTTACTAAAAATCCCATTAAAATCATTATTCTCTATTTTCCATAATTTAGGTAGAAAAGGTTTTCTGAGGTGATTCAGGTCTGCTTCCTGCTTTTAGCAGAAGTAACATTGATGGTCAGGTTGTCCATGGCTTAGCCCACTCAGATGGTGAAAATCCCAGAGAACAGATGTTCCACGATCTCCCTTTCCACCTTTGGAGTCATTGAGTTTTGTGTGAGTTATTCCATTATTTATTTGACCTCAATCTCCCTTTTCTTGTTTTGGATTGAATCAACCTTTTTGAAAGGCAGACTGACACCTGACATTTGAAGTGCTGTTTTCCCACCGTACGAGGACAGTGGTGAACCGCAGCAGCACCCCCAGCCCAGCAAAGGACTTGTGTCACACACTGTACTAGAACTTGTGCAATCATGTGCAGCCTGATGGGGAAACTACTGCAGAGAGACATCGTTTCTATATCTACCTGTCCATAACAGTATTAAAAAAGCAGGTTTGATTGCTCCAACTATAAGAATTTCAGGTACAATACAGAAGGTTCTACGGATTGTCTTATTTTGAATAAGTTTAAGAATAAAGTTCACATCTGGTTTTTCTTTGTGTTCCAAAAAACCTCTTGCAGAAAATCTTTTAAGATTGTGTGAAATCAGAGCTACCCGTGTATATTGCAGAGAGAGATACTTATAAGTTCTGCAAAGATGCTCCATAGATTGGTTCTTTCAAGATGTGTTCCTCCAGTCCAGCACATGAATCACTATTCTTTATCTGAGTTTGGATCTCCAGAGTGATTGCAGCGGTAGAACTGAGCTACAAAGTGAAGGTGGTTGCTTACAGGTGAAAGACACAGTTTCTAACTAACTTCAAGTCGTTGACATAAAAAACCCCAAAACCAAACACATATCCTGGCTGATGCTTATTCTGATTCCATTGTAACAACACTGCAATATCCAAGATATCCTCTTGGATAAGTCTGCAATTTTAAGTCAAATTTTGTCTATATTTTCACCTAAAAAGAAAAAGAATGTAATTTTTATTTCATTAATCCAGTGAGGATGACAAAAAGGATAGACAGTAAGAACAACATGGTATTTAGAGTGAAAGAGTTACCCCTGTGGGTTAGGGCTGCGAATAAACACAAGGACTGAGAAATGGAAAGGTCCAAGACCTCAGCTGATGTAAATTGGTGCTGATATGAGAAGAAACTGTGCCACTTGAGGCCATCTAGGGTCCAAGGTTACAGAAGAGTATGAAAGAAAAGGCATAAGCAATTCCTTTTGAAAAGTAATTTGTAAGCTCAAATCATGGAGATAAGCAAAGTGAAGCTCTATAACTTAAAACAGTGACATTTCTGGTAACGTTTCTTCTTTGTGTGGATTTACAGAGATGATAGAGGAACTAAACATAGCCCTTAAGAAAAGAACAGAAGATGTAGAATTTAAACTGGTGACTCTGAATTCAGCTTCTGGGGATATTAACAAAAGGTTTTGCAGGCCAGTCAGTCTTTGCTCATTTTGTCTGACAGATCTGGTGGATTGTGTTGGATGAGACAAAAAGAAAAGACAAAAGAATAAAAGGGAAAATCATAGTGATAAATAACAAGTCTCCAGAAGTCTGGGTAGCCTATAATGAAGAAAAACTCTGTTATAATGTTGATTCCAGCTGACAAACATTCTCCTCTACCACATCCAGATCCTCTTTTTTCTTTCTTTTCTCTGTTGCTTCTCTCTCTGTACTGGAAATTGCCACCTCCCACATCACAGTGTATTCATTTATTGATAGAATTTTTCTAAAATAATTTTTAAATGTTTTGAAATGACAGTGATGTCATGACTAATAGGACCCATTTGCCTGATCTTTTTTTTCCCTTTTTTTCTTGAAATGTTTTTCTCATAAACTAATATTAAAAAGGGAAATCCTTTATTTTCAAGAATATAATTTGGATCTAATCTTAAAAATATGCCTTTGCATCTTCAGCTAAGCTACTAAGTGAATATGCATGTTGTCAGAAGAATTATTAATTTTTCATAGCAGTAATAAGAAAAGACATACTTTTTTATTGATTCATATATCATATTTGCTATCTATTATATCAGTGTTAACAATGACATTGTTTTATTGCATTTTTTAACAGTACAGGATTAATTTCACAGAAGGACAATGTCTAGATCTTTTTTTTCAAGTTGTATTGTTATCTTAGACAATTGATAAACAACTGACCCCAGGATTACATTAACTGTGTATTCAGGAAAATTTCTTCTGGATGGTTAATGTAGACAACTTTTTATCTAAGGATTGCACTCAGCTGATAGGTAGTGTATACACAGAGCACTAGGCTGACCAGCCAGGTCTGTGTATTTCAGAAAACTCTTCTCCTTGTGAGTCAAGTAAGTTCTAGCATTTTTATCAGTGAAAGACTAGTTAGAACTGAGTCTGATCTGAAGACAAGTTAGAACTGATTTAAGATCCCTGAAACTGTTAAGCTGAGGCAAAAAGGAGGGCAGATGGGGTACTGATATTTTTTCTGCCTGGAAATCAATACACAAAATCAATTTAAAAGACTTGAATTTAAAAAAAAAAAAAANGGAAGATATCTAAAAGGAACATAAAAAAATATGAAGATGTTTAGAAAGCATATTTAAAAACATCTCTGTCCTCATACTAATTCCAACTACTTAGCATTATTCCCTTCTACATTTGCTACTGTTTTTCTTTTCCTTCTATGTTAGAGACTGGTGCTACCTAGAACTTTGAGTCGGTACGGAGATAAAAATGCAAAGAAGTGTTAATCTAGAAAATCTTTATTTAGTAGTCAGTGGCAAGAAGTGCCACTATTTTTGGGATTCAACTGGAACCTGAAGTTCTGCTCCTGTCTTTTTGATCACTGACCTTGCTGTAGAACTCCTAGGACTTCCAGGGTGCTGAAATCAGAAGAGGGTAAAGGCACTCTCTAGTGTGATGTGAAATATTAACGTAGTGCTGTTTCCCATTTAAAATTCAAGGTGTTCCTGATGGCACTGCTTGTCTCAGCTCCAGGGAAGGAAAAGGAGAATGGTGGGTTTGGAAAAGATGAACTGCATAAAATACTGTACAAGTCAGTGTGAGTCTGTGCTGTGCTGGGCACCAGTGTGATCTGCTGTTTAAAGCACTCTAGGCAGTGAATGTTGGTGCCAATCACTGCAGTGCATTCTTCCTAAGGCCAAGTTTTCAAAATCAGCACAACTATTACCACTTTGCAGTAGATGATAATCTGCCCTAGTGTCTCTAGTGGCTTAAACTGCTTCTGTCATTTGCTTTTGTGGCTAGTGATTAATCAGAAAGGCAGAATGATGTGAGTGCTAGTACCACATGCTTTGTTCCTCAACCATATATAGTGTAACTGTTTGATAAAACCTGCTCTTGGGACTGTCCAAGGTGCAGGCTGGTGAAACAAATGTCACCTCTTCCCATCGAGGAAATGGTGTCTGGTACCACTGAGGGCCATGAATAAGTAAACACTGCAAGAAAAGTTGTTACATAAATTTGTTAAGTGTCTCTGATGAGCTATAAGTACAAGTGTTTGAAGGCTTGAGAGATTCTATTTTTTACTTAAAGTTCCACAGCTCAGCATGTGTCATTGATTTCATACTTTTCTGTACAGTTATAGCAATAACTTCTGACTCAGCTGTTAATAAAATGAAAAAATTGAAGTTACAATGATTGCTTTTGGATAATTAAGAGATCCTTGCTGAGCTGGTCCCAACTATTGCGCGGACTTGACACACACGTACAGGGAGAGTTTATCGGTACTTTGCAAAGCAAGTTCATCCTGGAATTTGGTCCTTGAGCCTTGAACTTGGTCATCTGCTCAGCTCACTGTGAAAATTTGTCTTAATTCCTTACACAGTGTGGGCTCAGTCCTCATGGTATAAAACAGCTGTGACTCCTCAGCACAGTAGAAGCACAAAAAAAATGGAGTATGTTACAAGGAGCAGCTCTCTGCCACACAGACACCCAGGTCCATTAGCCCTACCTCCACATCTGTCCCAAACTGGTTCGCATAGGGGCTCCCTCTGCACCAGGACCATGTTCCCAGGCACTGGGACACCAGTGGGATCGCATCAACTCTGCTGGAGAAACCATTTACATCAACACACTTGTGTAGCTCTGTGCTTCCAGCTAATGCTTTGGAGTCAGAAAGTTGCAGAAGCAAAATAAAGCTTCAAATCCTGACAGAGGCAGACTACTAAGGTTTGCATCCTTGTAGGTGTCTGAGCACTCCAATCCCCAAAGAGACAACTGTCTAGCTAACATGTGAGGGTTGTGTGGCCCCTGCACCTCACTGGATGAGGCAGTGAGGGGTGATGGCAGTACTTTGCTGGTGTTGCAGTTGGCCTGAGAGGAGGGCATGGAGAGTGAATGTTTGCATTGGCTTATATACACATGATGCTGGGCAAATGTGCTAAAAAATTCCTGTCTTTTCTGCATTTCCAGCTTGGATGTTATAGTAGGAATTTTATTCAAACCCTATTCTCTGAAATTTCACTCATTCATATGATGAGAAATAACTAAAACCATTTGGTTTCTTTTAATGTTGCTAAGAGGAATTAGGGGTTATGCTGATATTTGAATTTAATCTAAAATACATTTATAGCAAATCACATGAAAGTGAGTGTAGAGTATTTTATGGGTATTAAGTATGTGATATTATCTTTTAATATTTTCTGATGAAGAAGGAAATACAATTTCGTAACTTAAGAGTCATGATTATGTTTAAGGTGGTTTTAAAGGCCAGTTGGTAACTTTTGAATTAATGCTAACTTCTAAACTAATTTTTATTTAAATTAGCTGTCTCCTGCAGCTGTTTCTCCTGATAAAGCTTGGTACAGGAGGTATCTGTGATAAAAGCTTAATGTTCACAGTTGTATGAAAAAATATTGCAAACTGGAGTTTGTATAGCTGAAATTCCAATTTAAAAAAATTGTATTACACATGGACTCTTTATTTCTTTCTCAATTATATATAAGTGCTGAGGCAATTTAAGACTATGAGTAAACAAAGTCCTACAAGTATTAGAGGGCTTCCTGAATTCACTGAGGTGTTGTTATTTAGAGCAATAACAATTTAAAGCAATAGCTGGAATATTAATAAGGCTATGTTTGTGCTGCTCCTTGTGTATCTGTGAAGACGCAAAACTTAGAAAAATTTTAAATCCTCATGAAAAAATTCTTATTAATGCCACAGCAACACCAGTTTTCTGGAGTTCAGGTGACTTCAATTAGCTTTTCCAATTACGTATGTCAGGCTTGGTACAGAAAGAATAGAGCTGTTAAGGTTGTTAGACTTCCACTTGTATAGTGCACCCTTGCATTTGTAGCCGGCAGATCAGAAATGTCCCAGAAATCTGTTTTGAAATGGACCCAGACACTTTCCATTAGACCTTGCAAAACTCCACATATTCACAGGTTTTAGGAAATCTCTGTTTATTGACAACTTAGAAGCAAGTTGATAGACGTTCAGTATTTTTGTTTCACACCAAATTCAGGAAATAAAGAAGGACAAAAGTGAGAATATTCCCTCAAAGTGCCTTGTGCATATGCCCCTGTTGGAGCCTGTAGGAAGCCCAGAGCTGCCCACCTGCCTTTGGCAGTGAGCACAGTTGGGTTTTGGTCAGGGAAAGGAGCACACAGTGCTGGCGTGATTGTGTGTGCATTCCTCCAATAAGTCAGCTTTTTGCTAAGGTTTCATCTTAAGCTTCCCTTGAATGCTAGTGTGACATCAGTGTATGAGCTTCTGAATTCCACTCCTCTATTTTCTGTCTGGAAGGATGGGTTTTAGTGTCTTCATGCTGACATCTTGTATGATTCAATAATGGTCAGCACAAGGCTGGTGTCAGTGCTTGGTGTTGCAGGACAGAGGAGAGCATGGGTTTAAGGGAAGTGGGGTGAGGCCACACACTTGCCAATGATGCCTTTTGACAAGGACTGACATGGACAGTCTTGCTGTAATTTATCCTTACTTTAGTGAAGCATGTTGGCTGGCCACACTAGTTAGTTCTGTGTTTATTGAATGTAACATGCTCCATCTCCCTGAAACAGCAACTCAGTGACCATGTCATCCATTCAGTCACCAGGTCATACAAAGACTGCACCACAGATGGGAAAAAAACTCCACTTATTTTTCCTTGCTCAACCTCAAACATGTAAATCATCACACTGATTAGACTGGACTTCTTAATACACACATTTTTGTTAATAACTATTTGTGATTTTAGTGGATAAAGAAGTTTAGTTTCTTTGGCAAGCAATTGTCCTTGATGTTTGATGGCACCTTTTTGCTGACACTTCAAAGTATAAGAGTTTTTTTGTTTGTTTTGACAAGGCTTCAAAAGATAGCACACTTTAGATACACGTTAATCCTTTTCTAAACATCAGGTTGACACACCCTTTCCTATTAAGTGTTGTAATACCTACCGCTGTTGACAAACAGGGAAATGTGGCATTTATAAACATCTTCAGCAAGAAAGCTTATTTAATAAGCTACTGTAATGTCCCAAGAGATTACAAACTTATCACTGCAGCTAAAATTAAGCAGATAAAGTCCTAACACTTTTCATGGATTTCCATAGCAATTATTCCAGACTTGTTAAGGAATGAAGAACTTCCAGTTGTTAAAAATATTCATTGGTGCTATGATTAACAAGGCCTTCTATGTGAAAATTGAAATTTAAAAAAAACCCCAATATCTTATTGGAATCAAAATTAATTTTCCAGTAATTTTATGTTTTTATATCGTACTAATGTACACACTAACTATATGAGCTATTTAATGGTGAAAATGGCAGGAAAATTTTGCTTTGATATAGCCCATGGAATAGAAAAGTGGCTTATATCTCTTTGAAAACCTGATGTTTGTGTAGTTTTCAGTCTTATATATTTCCTTTACTTGATAATATGATTCATGAGTATTGTTCTTTTGAGCATGGTTGTGAATTTGCTGTGTTGTAATAGCATTAAAGTTTGTAATATTTAATGCACTCCAAAATGTAAAGCCAAAATTTAATTAAATTTCAAATGAGAGCTGTTTGATGATGATGTGTTGGCAAATTCAGTCTTTTTTTAAGGAAGTCTTGATATTGAACCACTTTGAATTGAAATCAGATATCTCAGGGTAATTTTCTTCTATCTTTTGTACCTTTCTAACATTGTTATTTCAATTTTGCTTTTTATAAGGTAATATAATTGATATTTTTCAAGAAACACAGTGTTATTATCATGAAACATTTCTGTAAGCTCATTTCTTTGTTTCCAATCAGGGATTTTTCAGAATTTCTTGTAGCAATATTATTAGGAATTTTTCTCCCTCCCACCAATTAATGTTTCCTGAAAAAGTGAATTTCCCTTTACTGTTAATTTAATTTCAGTGCTGCAAAGGAAAATACCAGACAGATAAAAACTTTTAAGGGGATGTAGTGGCTTTGCATGGTCAAGTTGTGTTAGTGGGACTGCTACAGGAGTGGCTTCTGAAGCCTGCCAGAAGCTTCCTCCATATCCCACAGATCCAGTCTCAGCCCATCAGAAATGGTGGTAACAGCTCTGTAATGACAGATTTAAGAAGAAAAAAACGTTATTGTGCATGTGTAATTTTGGGCAGAGAACAGTAGAGTGAGAATATGTGAGAGGAACAGCCCTGCAGACACCACGGTCAGTGCAGAAGGAGAGACAGGAGGTGCTTCAGACACCAGAGCAGAGGTTCCCCTGCAGCCCGTGGTGCAGCCCATGGTGAGGCAGCTGTGCCCCTGCAGCCCATGGAGGTCCCTGGGGATGCAGAGATCCACCTGCAGCCCCTGAGGAGACCCAGGCCAGAGCAGCTGGGTGCCTGAGGAGGCTGTGAACCCGTGGGAGGCCCGTGCTGGAGCAGGCTCCTGGTAGGAATTGTGACCCTGTGGGGAACCCACACTGGACCAGGCTGTGCCTCAAGGACAGCACCTTGTGGAAAGAGACCCACACTGGAGCAGCTCATACAGAACTGTTGCTTATGGGATGGACTCACATTGAAGTTAATGGAGACCTGTCTCCCATGGGGGAGACACCACACTGGAGCAGGGGAAGGACTCCTCTCCCTGAGCAGCAGCCGAAACAATGTGCTGAACTGACCACAACCTCCATTCCCTGTCTCTCTCTGTGCTGCTGGGGAGAAAGCAGCAGAGCTGGCAAGGAGGGAGAGGTGGGAGGAAGGTGTTTTAAGATCTCATTTTACTGCTCATTATCATGCTCTGATTTTTTCAGTAATAAATTCAATTACTATCTCTAATTTGAGTCTGTTTTGCTGCTGACAATATTTGGTGAGTGATCTCTTCTGGTCTAATCTCAGCCTATGCACCCTTGTTAGATTTTCTTTTCCTGGGCATTTGTGGAAGGGAGTGATAGAGAGGCTTTGGTGGCTGCCTGGCACCTAGCCAGGGTCAACCTACTACAGGGGAAGAAGCACAATGTGTGTTTATGGAGAAAATCCACGGATGACCTAAATTTGCCTTAGATCCCAAAGGCATGAAGGCGATATCCTGAGATTGCAGGAACCAGTAAGTTTCCTTTCCTGTTTTTCCATGTTTCTGATAGCCTTTAATAAGTTCTGTTCACAGCTATAATGAAACAGAGTACTTTTCAGTCTGTTAAATTGGCGGTTGAGTGTTCTATAGTTTATATACTTCAGTGTGTTTACAACTGGTTTTTTCCACAAATTTATGCATGTATGTCAAAACATAGAAGATAAAAATTTATTATCTTTTAATTGTGTAGTAGAAAAAGAAATAATTTTGCATTGAAAACTCTAATGAAACTTGAAAAAACCCCATTTTGTCTCTACTGCTGTTTCTTAAAGTACATATAGTGAAGAATACAATGTATATTGAGAGAATGGTCATTACTTTTAAAAGCATAAAAATACGTATTAAGCCTTGAAAAAAAACAGTGGAGAAATACAGTGGTGTGAAAGAGCAGTAGAAATCTGCCAGAAAGTCTGTCTGGTGTCGGAGGAATTTGCCAGCTGAGAGCCTTGCAGGCTTTTTGTCAGGGTTTACACAGTTAGGCATTCAGTTATGAAGCAGTCCTCTCTTATAGCACTCACGACTCCATAATGAAATGGGGAGCTTGTGAAATTTGAACTAGATTGGTCAGCTGTCTTGAGTATTGTGTCATATTCTTTTATATACATAATATTGGCGGTCTTTTCAAGAAGCTTAGGATAGCATTTGTCAGAAATGAGATAAATTACTTGAAGATCCTTTAGCTCTTTACGTATGATTAACCAGTCAGATACAGTTACCATATCAAACTTATTTTTAGTACTGACTGCTTGCAAACAGCAATGTCATGCTTTCTCGCAGTGACAGGGCAGGAAGCTAAGCAATAGTTTTAGTAATGAGATTAGCCTTAGCTGGGTTTGTAAACATGGGCTCGAATGTCTAAATTTAGACATTTGTAAATAGTTGTACTTTTAAGCCCTTGTTCATTTTTATTGACTTAAAATTTCCTGTTGATCCTGACAACAGGGCTCTAGCTGTTAAAGAGAATTCTTTAGCAGGGATGTGGCTTAGGTATATTCCAAGAAGAAATGTTTTCCAAAGGATTTACATACCAATTTCTTACATTTTATAGAGCAAGTTAATATATTTATTTATCCATTCATAGCTTTCCAATGCTTTTATAGCACCAATTTTACGCTGTTCTGTTTTCCTTACATGAGTTAAGAGGACTAATCAAAACAGAAGTATTTTCCTGATCTGTCTAAATGCAAGACCATGAGTTTGCTAAGGCCAGCACAAGGGAGGCAGGGAATGTGCATCGTGGTGCAAGTCTCCGTCTTTTTGGTAACAAACCTCTCATAGCCCAATTTATGCAGCTGACTATAGGCTGCCAGCTATGAAAACAATGCTTGTGACCTTGTAAAACAGTTTTGGGGCCTGTGACTGTCTTATCTTGGTTATCATCTTCTTGCTTGGCATTGCAAAATGAACTTGCTGCATCCTACCTTTGCTCCCCTGCATGATGCTCTGGGCAGTGATGCCTAGCTGAGGGACAGGACAGGTGTGCAGTACTGCCAGTGCCTGCAGGTGCAGAGGATGGCCCCTCTGCTCTCACCACAAAGTGTTCCTTTGCTTCTTGGTGAAGAGCTCAGAAAGGTTAACAAGTGCAAACCTCAGCTATGAAAATGCGCTGTCACACAGTTCCGATTTGATCTTTCAGTGACCAAAGTTTTGCCAAACCTGATTTGGTGCTTATGGCAAATTTGAGATCTGTTGAAAAAAAAAATCGCTTGTGGACCCGTAGTTGGTGAGTGGAAAGAGGGAGAGAGGGAGGAACAGCTATCCCTGGATAGCTGTTCCAGGGAATTCCCATCACAGGCTTTGAGGCTGTTTATGGGAGTATGCTTATGATAAGTGATATGCAGTGCTGATAAGTGATATGCAGTGCTTCAAGAAGAAAAATGAAAGGCTGTCAGGGCTCAGTAATGCAGGTTTCAGATTGCTTCAGGTAGCTTGCATCTGAATATAAAGCCAGATTAATGACAAGTAATTCCAATGCATGCTTTTTAGTTTTTTGACCAGATCATTTATTACACTAACAGAAAGTAGATTTCCAGCCTTGTATAATATATTATGAGAATGTTGAAACATCTTCAGTTGGTTTTTTGCAGGGTATATACAAATTAATCTAAGCAAAATATTTGGATTTCTCTTATTTCAATGCTGTATTGTTTTTGTATAAGCTAGGGCTTCACCATTGTTGACTTCAAACCATGCCCGTACAAATTCTTGCAGAAGGGAAAGATACAGTAAAACTAATTTTCTGGTATAGAATTGTGTTTCCTCTGAGATACAGTAGAACTAAAGAAGACTGTACACTTACTCAGTAGGTGGGAAATGACCAGTCTTAGTTTTAACAATTAGCCACTTCAATATTCAATGACAATTTGACAGAGTTTGAGCACAGCATCTGACAGACAGTGCCTACCATGTTTTTCAATATATTCTATATAAAAGATATGATAACACTGGTGAAAATTGGGGCACGTACTGATTATTCTGCCCCAGTCATAGCACAGAAGTGTTGCAATAGGGACGGGAAGAAAGGGCACACTCAGAACACTGGATGACTGGATTAAAACATCCTTGCCCTGATTTCATCAAGTTCAGTCAAATTTCACTAGAAATTAATAGGAAAAATTGCACAAAAAATTTCTGCACAGATGATATTTTTAAAATTTGTCTCAAATTATCCCAGGATTTACACAGGCATTCACTAGGTGCAGTCATTTCTGCACCATAGTCTGCCACTGATTTATTCAGTCATATATCAAGTCTAAATAATGTTATATAGATGTAAGCGTAGCTGTACTATAGGATTTTCCAGGAGGCCCTCCTGGCCCTTTTCCACCTGCCAGGATCCCTCAGGGCTACTGGCTGTGAATGCTGACACATGCAGATTTCTCCAGCTGTTTTAAGCACTTTAACTTTGATATTCACTTTAGTCCCACTGACTACTGTCCTGTGTTGGCACAATTTCCAAGACAGATGGAAGCAGCTGAAGGACAAGAAAAGAATATGACTCTTTCTGTACACTAAAGCATGAGATATTGTGCAATAAAAAATTAATATATACTAAACAGACTTGGTAACTTTCCAGAGCAGAAAAGGCTATCTCCCTGTGAGGGAATGTAGCCAAGCAGATGACTGGCATTTGTGTCTTCCTCAGCTTCAGGCAAAGTGTATGCTAACTGTACAAATTTATCTCCCCAAAGACTTAAATCAAGTGAAGAAGACACATTGTCTATCAGAGTCACTGAATATCACTTTAGGTCCACTTAAAAAAAAAAAATAAAGGAGTATGATGGAAAGCAGGGAATGGTATCAGGATGGAGGGCTGCACTCCCATGATCCCGCAGCTGTGTCTACAGTAGGACTTGGTTTACCTTTGGCCTCGCCAATAAAGAAACTCAACAAAATCTGCACCTTTAGCACGAGGGAAAGTATGAAAAAACTGATAAATTTTAGAGAAGCAATAGGAAGACCCATCAGTGAGGCCAGTGCAGATCTGCTGAACAGAGGAGAAATAATTAAAAGTGCTGGAAGAGTCCGACGACCAACAGTTGTAGTTTGACAGCTTGTAAATGGCTGCCTTGGGAAAATGAGAGCCAATCCATACACGCCCAGAACAGGACAAAGAATTCAACACAGTTTCTTTGCCTTTTAAATATTTGTGTTGGTTTGTGCTACTGATACGTAAGTCTTTATAAAGGGAAGGCCTTGTAACATGGCTCCGGCCTGTTACTGAGGCTAAGTAGAAGGGAACTCTGGGAGAGTGACTTAGGTGGAATAGAGAGACATGAGAGACGTGAGGGATGTGAGAGATGTTTTTGTGTGACTGCTGCATGCCCACATCATGGTGTGTGGTGGTTGGTTGACTTGGGCTTGTTGTGTCTTAAAACTATGCAAACTGACAACTGGCTAACACTTTAAAAAGGCCAGGGTTTTGGCAATAAAGAGCACTCCTTTGCGCCTGCCTGGGGTCCCTGCGTCTCTCATTACTGCAATAGGTTTGACTCCTAAGAGAACAGAAACACACTGTCAGGCAAATTTTCTTCTCTTTATGTCATAATATAGAGATGGAGATGAACTCAATACTGTCAACCCGATGAGAGCCAGAACCCACCATGAAAAATGTGGGCCTGCAGCTGAAGCAGAACATAGCTCTTTTCTCCAGTCTTAATGGTACTCATCCAGATGCAGTCAAGTGTCAATGACATGCATGGTGTATGCCCATTTAGATACACAGGAGAACTTTTAAAGAATTTCAATATAAATCTGTGGAAATTAATAGAATGCATCCTGGATTTTCTGCAGTCGAAAACTCATGCTGGTTTTGACATACCTTGTTTTAAACTTTAAAAGCGCAATGAAAAAATCATTTGGAGGGACTGAAATGTGAAGATAACTAAAATTATGTCTTTCTGAGAAAGGAAAGAACCACTTTGTAAAATAGATTTTTCATGAGACCACATTATAGTGTAGTGAAACTTTATCCCTACTTCCGTATATCAGCTGAGGAATTAGCTGATATAAAGCTTTAAATTGCATTTATGCCTCTATCTTTTATACATACAGCTTATATCTTGACTCCTGTGTTGGGAGATTCTAAAGATGTCTTCCTTGTCTCAACACAGTCCTGCAGTCTGAAAAGATCTTTTCCAAGTGTCTGAATAGCTTAATCTAGATTCCGTAATGTCAGTGAGCAGACCCCTGAGTACCTTACATGCCTTTAATTTCTCTCTACATACCAAACCCATGTACACATGAGCAAAGTATTTGCCTTTGCATTGGGCTTCTCATGCTTGAAAGGAAGTGCCCTTGGATCCTTCACTCTTCCAACATCTTGCCTGAATATCTTTTTTTTTAGTGCAAAATGAGTCAGAATCATTTTAACAGTTTTCTGTCATGAACAAATTTTATGAGCACTTATAATCTGTAATTCTTACTTTATTACAGTGGGAACATATAACAGTAAATATGTTATTATTCACTGTACTACCAACCTGATAAATTGTTCCCTTTTCCTCACAGATTCTATATCTTACTAATACACAGCATGACATTTGCCTCTCAGATGTCTTGATCTACTAATATTATGTTATAAATATCTTCCATTATGACATCTTCTAACATCAAAAAATATTTATTTTCTATAAAAGAATATAAAATTTGTTTATTTTCTTATCTTCTTACCATTATTCTGCGTTTTCTTTTCTGTCTGGGTAGCTTTTGAAACACCCATCATGTTTCCAAAGTTAGGTACCATTGTTTGCTAACAGGCCAAAATTCCCCTCACAGGTCCTCCCCATTCTCATGCATCTTTCATAGAAAAACAATCAAAAAAAACCATAGTGGTATATCCTTTTGGCATTCAAATCAGAAAAAATAAAGCAAAGAAACCAAACCAAACCAAAC
>WAAE01012986.1:0-31064 GCA_013400495.1 Nicator chloris
CCTCTTTCCATCTTATTCCCTCTGTTCTCATCTGAGCGTGAAAGTCTCCCTGTGTGTGCCATAGCAGTCAGCTTACTCACTGTATCCCTTTCCTGCATGTGCAGTCACAGCAGGATTCCTTCCAGCTTTACTTGAGAGGTAAAGTCCTGCCATGCAGAGATTTTACAAGTGGTTGGAATGCGTTGTGTGTGGCCAGCCTGAGGCACAGCACCACAGGGCTGCCTGCTGGCAGGATTTACCCCTTTTCAATGTTCATCAGGGAAGTTGCTCAGACATTTATGTGTGTGTAGGTGTATACCTGTTTCTCCATCTTTGGGCTGAGAATGCCATTTTTATGCACTTTGACTTCTAGAAGCAACCACTTCTGCTGGCTGACTGCAGGTTTTCAGCAAAGGTAGTTTTTGAGATTTATTTGAGGCCTTGAGTGCAAGTCACTTGTCCTGGCTGTGAGCAGAGTGGATAAGTAGCTGAGCTGGGGGGACTGTCCTGTGGGGGACACTAACTGCTGATACACTGGGTGCTGGATGAGCTTTGAAGCCTGTAATTTGCCACCTTCCTCTGTGGAGGTGCAGCACCCATTTGGTTTCAGTAACAGCCTTTTTCCCTCTGTGTTACTCCCTGCACAGCAATCAATGGCAGGCTCTATGCCACCTTGCCGGGGCTGACCATGTACCAGGGAGAGAGGGTGAACTGGTACCTGCTGGGGATGGGTCACGAGGTTGATGTCCACACAGTCCATTTTCATGCTGAGACCTTCATATACAAGGTAAGAATGTCTGCTGATGGTAAAGCAGATACTGACCACTGATATCAGCACTTTTACTTGACTCTGTGTTTGAATGTCTTTTAATGACTCTGAAGAAGCTTCACCCAGCTAGGAAAAGGATATGGTTTTACACATCCCCATCTAATTCCCTGAGCCTCTGTGTTGTGCTGAGATGTCCAGCTTAAACCTTGTTAGGGTTAGGCATTACCAAATTGTTTGTTTCCCAAGCTGCAACCTTGGAGCTGCTTTTTGAAAGCTTTGGGGTTTTCTGTGCATTAAAAAGTTGAAGTGGCTGTGGCAACACTGGCAGAATTTTCTTCCTGAGAAGATGCATTGAGCACTGCAGCTAATGGCCTCCCTTTTCTGACAGAATGGCAAAAGCTACAGAGCAGATGTTGTGGATCTGTTCCCTGGGACCTTTGAAATGGTGGAGATGCTGGTTGGGAACCCTGGGACATGGCTGCTTCACTGTCATGTGTCTGACCATATCCATGCTGGGATGGAGATCCTCTTCACTGTCCTGCCTAGAGGAGGTAGGGAGCTGTCACTGTAAGACATCCAACAGCACTTCCTGCTACTGCTGTGAAATTCTGACTGTTTGTATCTCAACTCTCTTACATACTACAAAAAGCCAGTTAACGGAGGAGATAATTACTTAAGTGTTATTAAATTATGATGTTCCCTTTAAATATGGTAATACTGGAGCTGGAGTTAAAAACAAATTGTTTTCTGGAGTTTACATTACCTATGTTGTTATTCTGAGTTTGGTTTTTAGCTTTTGTCTGAATTGCCATGTTCAGCTCTCAGCCAATAATTGCTCTTACTGAGAACTGGAAAGTGCTCAGAGGTGAGTGACTCTCAGTACTGGGTTTGGCTGCAATGGAGCCCACATGATGATGTGGTTTTAGATGTATTACCAAAACAGTGAATGCCCCAGTGTTTCAGCTCATGGTGACCAGTGTTTCTCCCTCAGCACTTTCCTATTGAAGGCTGGAAAGGGTTGTTCACTGGAACTGCCTCTGAAGCAGGTGATACAAAAATTCTCTTGTCTCATGTAGAGAGGGAAAACATTAACAGGACAAAGGACAGCCTGCTAGTCCTGGAAAACCATGCTGCGTCTGGATCTGATCCTTGCCAGATGTGCCTTGTTGTGGGCTTTGCCTGCTCAGCTCAACACCTTCTCACCCTCCTTTTGTTTCCTTTCAGAGTCAGAGCTGGAAGACTTGACTGCCACTCCAGGTATGGTGTGTACAGCACTGCCAAACCTTGTCTGTGGGAAGGGGAGAGGGCAGATCCCTGAGCAATACAGAGGTTTGGATCTGTGTAAGGGGAGGGAGGAACACACACAGCACCCACAGCCTCTACTCTGCCAGCCTGGCAATGCCTCAGTGCAAAGCCTTGCTTTAGTTGGTAACAGGGAGGGCACCAGTCTGTCCTCTGGTGATAGAAATAAGGAAGTTGGGCTGGTTAGGCTTGTTTGCCTGTGTTAGGTGGAAAAGGTTAGTGATCTTACACCCTGTTGTGCCTGCTATGTATGGATTCAGATTCAGAGTATGAGCTTAGGTACTGGCAGAGATTTGGAGGAGAGTGCCTGCGATGGGTTGTCCTCCCTCTTCATTCTGTCAATGACCCTGTAGTTTAAGGAAGTTCCACAATCATCTCTACAAGCTGAAGGGATGGAGCCAGCATGCAAACAAGCACATCTGCCTTCTGCACTGATGTTCCCTCTAGAAAAGAGCCCAAGCACGTGCCTGGAGTTTTTTGGGCATTGTAAAGAACAGATGTGAGAAGACATTTGGTTGAGCAGCACAGGGAGGAAGGGAGTAGTAGATACAATCCCTTTGAAATTTTCTGTGGTAGAAGTCTGAGTAATGTACACTGGTGGATTATTTTCCTGATTTTTCATCTTTTTTCACAACTCCATTTTTCAGCTGCTGTGAGGAAATTCAGCTGAGCTGATTTGAGAGCCAGTTCAGGCCAGCTACAAATGCAGCTACCTACCTGCAACTCAGCATGCTTTCTCCAGTGTTGTTTCAGTCATTTTCTCCCCAACATTTTCCTCACTCAAAATGGACAAACCAGAAGAGGAGTAGGAAATATGAGAGAACAGTAGTGGAAATATTAAACAATTTGGTTTTATACCATGTGCAGGTATCAGCTTGTGTGTGCTCATCAGGCAGAAACCTTGGCCAACAGTTGTTGCCTGAGCAGACAGCCCCTTTTCTCAGGAGGTGGCTGCTGCCTCTATGTGGAGGCACAAGCAACCTCAGGATCTTGGTGACTTGCCATGGACATGGCTGAGTGAGTGCACTCAGTGGTGTGTAGGACAGCAGCCATGGGCACAGGGAGAGTGGACAGGGGAAACCTGCAGCAGCCCCAGCCTGGACATGTGTTCTCATCTCTGGGCTGGGGACAGCAGTGGCTGACTGGGCTGGACACCTGTGAGACACTGTCAGGTTCTGTGGTGGAGCAGGTTAGGAAAGGAACCATCCATCTCAAATCTTTGTGTGGGCTCAGGGGTGAGGGTCTGACGGATGACACTGGGGCCTCCTTTGAATCATTGAATCATTAAGGTTGGAAAAGACCTAAGATCGTTAAGTCCAACCATTAACTCAGCACTGTCATGTCTACCACTGAAACATGTCTCTAAGGTCCATATCTCCACATCTTTTGAACATTTCCAGAGATGGTGATTCTACTGCTTTACATGAGGTTTTTCTTAATGCTGCTTTGTTGCATTTCTTGCAACCTTTCAGTTCTGGTATTGCTGGCTCTTGTTGAAAATACCTTTCTGTTTGTTTCTCAGGGTTGCTGCTTGAGGATGAGTCCCAGAAGCTGATGCTTTTTGGATCTAAGGTGACCCAAGAGCAGATAGAGGCCACAGTCATCTCTCTGGCTGTTGTAGGAGTCCTGCTGCTCCTGGCTGCTGGTGTCCTTCTGGGAGCAGTCATCCATCTCGAGAGGCAAAGGCGGTTACGACGCAATCGGAGATCCATCCTGGATGACGGATTCAAACTCATGTCTCAAAAGAATTCTGGTCTCTGAAAGCCATGTATGAACACTGGGCTGTGTGCTTGGAGCAGGGGCTGGATCCTTGTCCACAGCAAAGATTTTAGGGGATAATTTCAATTGTGCACTGTACTTCTAGAAGCTGAGGAGGGAAAGCTGGAGACCTGACCTCTTCATATATTCTCCTCAGCCCTCTGTAAAGAAAATTGAGGAGAGATTCAAGGACCCTTTAAACTGACTGAAGACAAATAATGATTAGATAAGGTCCTTCTGGAATACTCTCCTTCCCCAAGGAAGAGAGGGGACATTTTCTTCTCTCCAGAACAGCTCCTTGATCTTTCCTTGTAGAATAGCTTATGCCAGATTCCAATCTTGCTCCATTGCCAGAACCAAGTTGGGAATTGTCTCCCAAGAAACTGTGAACCATTAATGTAATTAATTTTAAGGAGAGGAAGATAATATTTTCAGTTTTGTGAATCAATGAAGAATACAGGAAAAAGATTGTTAATTTAGAGTTGGATTGCTGTTTTTGATGAGTAAGTGGGCAGACAGTAATTCAGGGCGCTGCATACCACCGTAACAACCCCATCAAAGAGCACGGAGAGCTGTGCCTCACTGTCAGCCTTGCTGTGATACATCCTTTTGCTCTTTGCTGGGGGCCAAACTGGAAGTGGGTGGTGGGACCAGAGTTCTGTAGCTCACCTGTGGGCTGTGGTAGCCATCTTCCAGCATCAGCTGTGCCCACACATATCACCATAACATCATCCTGTTTGTGCTCACACATCCCACAATCCCATCACCCTATGGGTCAAGTACGGAGCCCTTCCCTATGAAATATGTGGTCAGCTCCGTCCCCTGAGTGCCCATTACCCAAATGGATGGAGGTTAGTGCTTTTGTATTTCTATGCGTGGTTTTCAAATGGAAAGAGCATAAAAGCAATCTGTTCTGGGTGGCTTTCAGAGGCAATTAAAGCAGCTAAGTGGCTCTAATTGCAAGGGACTGCTGCGGGCTCCTTAGATATAACAGCACCATTTTCTTCAGAATAGTGGTTATCACATACTTAATCATGTTCAATTCATATCAAGCCCCTGCATATTTCCAGCTTCCATTTCCTTTGGCAGTGAGGACAAAGCTCGTTATTTTTCTTTCATTACACTTCATTAAGCCTGGTGAGGGGCAGGAGGGCTGTTGAATTCTGAATATGGATGATCTTTGCTCAGGTTCAAGCCTGGTTCAGTTGCTAATGCAAACCAGAGGTTTCCAAACTCATCAGTTGAAGGGAATTTTAAAAGCTATGGTATGAGAAATAAGAATGAAGAAAGAAATCTTTATTTTATTTTTTCCCCCTTAACTTGTTAAAAAATAGATCAAAAATGTTTTGGGCCTGCACTGAGACAAAGAAGTGAGTTTAAATGTATTCCCTTGCTTCAGGGTAGCAGAACAGGGAAATTGCCCTTCCTGCAGCTCCACAGCCTGGTCCCATACTGGGCTTTGGGTGCTGGCCCCAAGCAGTGCAGCAGAGGGCTAGGAGCTGGATTTCACACGTTCCATAAACAGCAGGCTGCCAAAATTCCACCTATGTAACGTTTTTTGGGCCAAGTGGAGCATCAGTGGTATAGTCTCCTCTCCAGCAGGGGGAGGAACACCAGGGGCTGGCTCTGGGGAAGCCTGTAGTGCCAGGGCTGTGTCCTGTGAGCACCAATTCCTCCTCAAACTGAGAAAACTCAAGGGAAAGCTTTGGAGAAAACAGAAACACATCATTTTTGTGGAACCTTCTGTTGCAGCAAACTGACAAAGCACAGCTTATCAGCAAGTTCGCAACCACTTCTGAGCAGGAGTCAGCTCTCCCAGCCAGTATGCATGTGAGGAGGAGGAGAGATCACAGAATATTCTGAGTTGGAAGGGACCTACAAGGATCACAGAGTCTGGTTTGTAGGTACAAGCCCATACAGGGTTTGGCCCTGGCATTATTAGCACCATGCTCTAACCTACTGTGCTAGTCCAATAAACCTCCACCATAAACCCACCCCACTTTAACCCACACTGCCAGTATGAATTCAGAACAAGCTTACTGCCATGGAAGAATGGGTGTTGCTGCTTTTGTATGGGATAAATGTAAGAAGCAGTTAATAGTCCCTGTTGTAGTCACTACCTGTAGGTAGTGCTTTCTGTCTGCAGTTTTACCATTATTCTTCCTAGACCCCCATTAGCTGCAATGACATTTTCAAAAGTTGACCCAGATGATCACACACCTCTTTGAAGCCTTCCAGGCTATCTCAGGTGACTGGAAAGCAGAGTTGCATTGCAGCAGCTGGCTGTTTGCAGCAGGGCTGGGATGGGTTCCCTGTATTGTTACCCTGCTCAGTGATGGGCAGGCAGCCATGCCCTCAGCCATGGCCATGTGGCTCATCCTCCTGCTGACACCCACTCCTACTGCGCATGGGAGACAGGTGAGTCAAAAGCCTTTTGGTTGTGTACGTGGAAATATAAAGTGCTGTCTTTGTACATTTTTCTTGAAACACAAAAGTTAGTGTGAATTAACCCATGGCACTGCATAAAACAACTGACACTGGTAATTGTCAGCGAAAGGGTTTGCTAGGCTCTCAGCTGTTGTGCAGCCTCTAATTCTGAACTATATTGCTTGATGATCCAGACTGGCTCTGCAGCCTGTTTGCAGTTGTGTTGGCATAGCAAATTATAGGAATGATAGCAAGACTGGAGCGATGCGTTTATAGACTGCTTGGGGAGAGGAATTCAGGCACAACACCTGCCAAAACAAGGGGATCTGCAAGGTAAACTCAGAGGATGGATCTGAGCAGAAGAGAAAGCTGCATCTGGCTTATTCATATATGGAGTCTGGGATATGGGATGTATGAATAAGGCAAAGTGCATCCACAAGGTACCAGACCTCCTGCAGCACTCGTCTTGGAAACAATCAATAAATTCAGTCACAGACTGTTCTGGGATGTGAGAAGAGCAGGACTGGGCATGTGATTGATCAAACAGCTGTTGCTGGAATTAGTATTTATGGTGTTAAAAGTCAAAGCCTGTCTTGGAAATCAATTTGTTTGTTAATTTGCTCTTATTTTGGGGAAAGTAAATCTGTTGCTTGCCAGGTGCTTTATAAACCTAATGTCCTTTGGTGTTCTTGGGAGACAGGCTTCATTCTGCATTCTGTAACTGTGGGAAGGATGGACAAGATAAAAGAGTCACCTATCCCTGAAGAGACACAAGGAAACAGTAAATGAGGAGTTCAGGCTGCTGGGAGAAGGCATGGGCAAAGAACTTGCTGCGTAAGAGACAGTTCAATGCATGCTGTGCATGTCTGGTAGGCACAGGAGAGAGAAATACTCTTATTCGGTGTCATCAAGTATAATGAAATTATGTCTTTGTGCATGTTGACATGGGAAGCTTTGCAGCCTGTCACTGTAAGAAGCTGACAGAAAATCCTGCCTGTAGGACCTTCCTACTGGATCCTTATTTTTCATATTTTTCATACTTTCTATATTTTAATTTTTATTCCAAGGAAAGCTTTCCTTTTTAGAGGCAAGAGAAGAACAGCCATTGTCTTTGAGTCAGGCTGACCTGCTTTGTGAGAAGAGAACAAGCACAAAGCAAAGCTGGGGATGGTAGTGAGCACAGTGTGTCCCTGCCTGCCCATGGGCTCCTGCTGCTGGAGACAGCAGTGGCTGTGTGAAGGAACAGGGTTGGCAGTGAGATGGTTCTGTTCCCCATGTCACTGCCAAATACAGGGAGGTCTTAAGCAAAACAACGTGTGGGAGAGGCTACTGGTGTGGGTGCTTATGTAGTGTCAGTCCCTCCAGGTTTGGTGTTTCCTCACAGCCCTTTTGAAAATTTCCAGGTCATTGGGGTGAGGGATGTACAGCCAGATTTGCATGGGCTTATCAAAACTGAGCCTTCTCGTACAAGGCTGAGCATGAGGATTGTGACTAGTCCAATTTGCAGACTCTCAGTTTGTTAAACATCAAAAAAACCCAAGCAGTGAGAGCAGCATGGGTGTGAGGAGGTGGCTGGTCAGCTGGTGAGCACTGCAATGTTCCACCAGGGCTGGAAGAGCTTGTTAGAGCTGCATTGACCTGAAACAATCTTCAACCTCCTTTCATCAATACTCTGTGAATATACAACTCTGTAGGTTACAGTTGGCATGTGACCCCAGAAAACTTCCTTTCTGCTTCATTTTCTCAATGCAAAAGAAGCAAATTTTGCTGCTGTTTGATTTATCTGCTCAATTGCCCAGATGTTCAAGATCGTGCTGCTATAAGCCTGTGTACAGATGTTCATGGATACGTGCACATTTTTGCACCAGCCCAGGATACAGTGCCTTATTCCAAGGGCTATACAACCACGTGGGAGGGGTGTCATAGGTTGTACAGCTGTGCAGGAGGGGCCCTGTTGCCCACTGCCAGCCCTGGAGCCTGTGGCTGGCTCATGTGCTGTACCAAGGTCTGGCCACACTCTTAAACATATAGCTCTGTGCAAAGCTGAGCAGTTAAAACCATTTCCCACGGCTGAAGACATGTCATGCCTTTAAGTTGTAATCTCTCGTTTCACAGAAAAAGACAATGCACATATCCTGACTGAAAGATTTTGCTTCAATAAAGCTGAAACAGGCATTCCAGCTCTACTTTCTGAATATCTGAGGGGGATTTATGTCAAAATTACCCCCTTTCTTTTAAAAGGTCTTCACCAGGGAAAATGGAAATTATCCTTTCAGTTCACAAAGCTGTTTTGATGTGACCAGAATGATTAATTTGATTTTTACAAGGTATTAAAAAAATATATATCGACCTTTTAGGCTGGGATTAGAGCCTATAGTAATTGGAGTTTGCTTTTGTCCCTTTCTCCAGGCATTGGCACAGACCCAAGGCAGCTGCCTGGGAGAGACCAAAGATTATCCTTAAGTGAAGCTGCCACCCAAGTCCAAGCTGCCCTTTCCTTGTGAGCTCCTCCTTCCACCCCCCTGCCCATCCTTACTCCCTCTGAAGGTCTGGCTGCAAATCTTGTGTCAGAATGGATTGTGGCTCATGGTTTTCTCTTTACAGCCTTAGCTTGGGGGTGTTCCGTGGGTTAGCCTGGGAGAACGGGCCAGGATCCCTTGGCATTGCTGATTGCCAGTCTGAGAAGCCCAGTGGGTGAGGAACCACCCCTGGGTGTTGTCATGGCTTTTATGCCTTTGTTAATATTCGAGATGCACAGCTCGGAAATGGATCCTCATGGGTCCTGTACTGATCCTCAGTGGAACCCACGGACTTACAGCAGAACTGTGTAAAAATACCAGGTTTCACAGTTGCTTTATGAAGACCCTTCTGGGAAATTGATTGCTGGTGCTGTGGCTGAGTTATGTGATTTCCCGTTGGTGAAGCTCTACTAAGATTTGATAAAACTGACAGCAGTGTTTCATTATCCAGCCAATTCCCAAAAGGCTGATCATCTAGCAGAGCATCAAATCACTGTCTGCACTGATACAGGATGGGAGATTAGGCCACAGCTTTTAATGCTTTGAGAAACTCAGATAAATCACTGTGAGGGTAAGTCATCATCTTCAGTCATGTTGAGAGCCCGAACTGGTTACAAGTGGAGAGGCTGTGGGAAAGGGTCTGGAATCATCAAGCTGAGCCACAGGAATAAAGCACTTGAAATGCCCAGGGGCATCACTTAGCATAGTGATTGATGCCTACATGCTGTGACCTCAGGGTCTGTAAGGAAGCAGCAGGCAACTCAGAAGGTTATACAAGGCTTTGGGACTAAATTGCTGCTGCTTCTTAATTTTCTAAGAATTTAAATAGCAATAGGTGATATTGGTATTTCACCCCACATTTCAGACAGCAATTTCATTCTTACCCAGGGGGATATCAGTATTGCTGAAACAAGAACTATATCCTGATAGTCAATATCTATATTGAATAGTCAAGTGCAATGGAACCAAGATTTAAAATTCTTCTGATTCCTGTTTGCTCAAATATTGCCCAAATCAAACCAAACACCTCCTCAGACTTTGCTCATATTCCATCAATATCATCAAATTCTTGTGTCCTGAGCCATGTGGCTCCTGCACTTGATCTGTGACCTCTCACAGCTCTTTAGCTACACAATCATTCTCTGTCAGGGCTTTCCTGTGAATCCTTTTCCTTAGGCTGCTTTGTGCTGCTTTATTTATCTGCCCTTCTATAACCTCACTGCCTCAGTATTGCTTCACGACAGCAGCTGCTTTATGGGTTCCATCCCTGCCTACTCACCAGGATTTGTCCCACTGACCACCTCTCCCAGGGTCTCCTGGTGCTGCTCTACATGCTCTGTTGAACAGTTCTTTGAGTCATCTGCGACATCCAGCTTTACTGCTGCTTCCCTCTAAATGGTGAATCTCAGAAAAAACCAGCAAATTCATTTTACAAGTGTGTTGCCATGGCAATGCCACATCTGGATCTTGTGCCTGTTTGTACCTGGAGCTGTACAGGTACGTCCTGTAACCAAGAGTCTAGAATCAGAGAGCAGATGATGGTTTTGATGGAACAGGGCAATAAGTCATAAAGCACATTTGAACATGTCCTGCACCTTTCTGGGTCTGTCCCTGGCCTGCCAGCTGACAGTCATGACCCTGGTTTCTGTAGGCTAAAGATACATAAACCAGATGGAGGAGACTCAGTGAATCCCTGGATATCTTGTCTCAAGGTGATGGCAGATAAATGTCACAGTGTGGACTGGAAGGGCAACAAACCTTAATTGGATTCATACCTAGCACAACAAGTTCCTGACTGCAGGGCACAACCCCACACATGACAGAGCTTAGCTGGGCTTCTCTGAGGTTCTGGTCTGTTTTGTGTGATAAAAAAGAATCTTTTAAGTAGGTTGTCTACCTGTTCCATTTGACATTTCGATGCCAAACCTCTGTGAAGACAGAAGTAATTTGTTCTGTTCCTGCTGAGTGAGCCCCTTGCTGGCTCCTGGGTGTGTGTCACAGTGATATTGTCTGTGATAAATATGATCAGCCGAGCCTGTGGAGGACAGTGCAGAGAGAAAATGTGAGAGTTGATTGAGGGAACGTCTGCAGGGCTTTGCAAGGAAGGAGGGTCCCGAAGGAGCCTCAGTCAGAAATGTGAATTGCAGTTTGTGTATGTGTGGCTGCTGCCCTGGCAGCATCAACCTCTGTTTAGCTGTGGTTTGTGGCCGGTTGCCCCAGCCCAGCACTGTGGATTCTAGGTCTGTGTCATCACCCCCAGTCCTTGCCAATGCATCCTCAAAACACTTGTTTGTGTTGATGCTCCTCACAAACGCCTGAGATGTTTTCATTGCTGTCAGAGCATTTAGCACAGACATTAGCACATGTCCTATGTGTAAACTCTGTGACTTGGGCTGCACAGAAAACAGGAAAAAAGTCATATTGTCCAAGATGCTGACTAGTAACAGATGAAGCAAGATGGTGGCCGGAGATTCAGGGCTGCTTTTGCCTGCTTTTCTGTGGCAAAAAGACACTACAACAAAACAAAAAGTCCTAAACCAAATGCTTTTGCATTGGAAGTAGTTTATTTGATTTTTGTTTCACACACATGGGGATGTTTTCAGTGTTCTTGCAAATTTGGCTGGCTGCTTATGCTTACAACTGCTTCGCCCTCCAGCAGCTCCAGCTGCTCAGCACTGGCTCCAGAAGTCCCTGCCCAGCATGGGTCAAAGCAGAACTATGGATCGGGGGACAGAAAGGCCTCCTTTGTGTACAGGGCTGGTTGTTTTGCTTCAGGTTGACTCATGCAAATGTTCCAATGATTTTGAAAGAGACAATATTTGATTATGGAGACATGTTGTGCCAGATCTGAGGTTCAGCAATTCAGGTGTTGTTGTTGATAATTGAAGCTTTGCAACTAATAGCCACTTCTGCTTGGGGATCTCAAGGTTTTTGTGTATTATCCTGTTAAGTTGGCAGCAGAAGAGGTTTGTAAAACTGCCAGGCACAAAATCCTCTGCTCAGCATGGGAGAAGTTTGGATGTAATCCAGGGCCACTTTGCTTCAGATGGACTATAATTAAAATTTCATAATACCTTCTGGAGGTGAGATTTATGTGCAAATCAGGCACACAGGCGCATAAAACCTTTTTGGCCAGTGTTAGCGGTTAGAAAGGAGACAGCCTGTTCCCAAACAGCTTATTATTTTTGAACTTTCATGGGGCTAAGTTCTGGGAAATTTTAGGAAAACACAAACAATAAGAATACCATTCATTTTGAAGGGATCAGGATTAGAGCTAAAGACAGGAATAGCTGTGTAAACTTCTAAGCTACTTTTATAAAATTAGGTGCATTTCTCTGTGTTTTCAGTCAGTCTTCAGCATCTTTGGAGCTGCTGGGATGTCAGGGTTTTTTTCCTCCCTTGTTTCTTTTTTTTTTCCTCCTGTATTTCTCACTTGTACACAGTGTACCCATTCCAGAGTGATGTGTAATCACCCAAACCAAATCTTTAAGAAGTGACTGGAGAGAAACATTTCTAAATTAGATTATTTGGCTCCCAGATTACGTCTTCCCCGACAACTGATTTCAGGACAGATGCAATTGCAGCCATGACCTATTGATGGCCGAAGGAGATGAAAACTCTCAGAGAAGCTGCCTGTGCTTGATTAATACCTGAGTCTGTCCAGCCTAAGGATAAGGTCCTTAATTTAAGTAAACAGCAGCAGAAAATTAAAAAAAAGTACAAATTTGTAGTCTGTGTTGAAAGCCTCCCATACAGGAAATCTCTCATCGACTTCTGTATTCCTTTTCAAATTCTGGCTGTTAAAAAAGAGGTAACACAGTCTCAAACTTTATTTCTTTCTCTTTTTCAGTTACCTCCTTTCAGACATTTCTTCCAAGATGAGAGCCCAGATACAATGGTCTTTGCAGGAAAATGGTTATGATGATGACTGCAGCTCTGGTGGCATTGTTCCTCCTTGAGATTCACCAGTATTAAAGAAATGAATGACATTGCCTTAAAAAATATGTTCTGGAAGCAGGTGACATCTCGTCAGGCTGCTTCATCAAGCAAAGCCTTTAGGGTAGTTTGACTCAGGCACTTTTTTCTTTCCCTAGCACATACTTCCCTGCACCAAGGAACTCCCATTATTCTCAGTGATTCAGTTCTTTGGAATGGCTTTATCTGTATTCCAGAACATTTTTTTCCTTTATTGTTACTTCCAGGACAGTGAATTGTTCAGCACTTGCCAATGGGTCTGGCTGAGCTGTGTTCCTTCTGCTTAACAGGGAACACATGAAGATGTTCTTGAGATGTTCATGTCTCTTGCTTATTTTAGCTGGGTGGGCTTGACTTTTTTCTTTTTTTTTTTCTTTTATTCCCTTTTTTTCTTTTTTTCTTCCTTTTTTTTCCCCCACTCACTCTTGTTGCTCATGTTGCAGAGAAATAAAGAAGAACAAAGGCTGTTTCATTACACTTTCACTGCCAAGTAACTTTTGGAATGTGTTTGTGTTTCTGGAATGTGGAATGTTGTGTGCTGGGGAGAAAACAAGACCAAATAATTTCTACTCTGCCGATCAATGGCAGTTTACAATATGGACAAGAACTTTAAAATACCAGCAACTTGGAGTTTAAAAAGTTTCATGAAAGGTTTTGAAGGAGAAAGGAATTTACTGCGGAAAAGTTTGAGACTGATGGGGTGATGGTGTTGGAACTGCAGAAGTGCCTGGGGCTGTCACTGACCTGAGGGTCAGCAGAGGAGTGCTGGGGCAGCAGCAGGGAGGACTGGTGCTGGCCATGTGCTCAGGCTGGGCTGCAGGACAGTCAGTGCACCCTATTCCTTGGAAGTATGCTGGCGGCCACAGCTCCCAGATGCCCAGGTGGTGAGTGGGAGTTCAGGCTGTGGTGTCCCAAGCTGCCCTGGCTGCCCTGGGCAGGTGGCGGGCAGAGAGCAGTGTTGGACCTGGCTGTTCACTCTTCTGTCTTAGAAATACTTCTACACAGTAATTTTTATAAACACCCCCTGCAATCTCCCATACCTTTGCCAAGTCACCTCATCAAATTATTGGTGGTACTTTGAAAAAAGTGCAGTGCCCCCATGCAAGGGGGTGCGCCAGGCCAGGGCAGGGGATAGTGCCACAGCCCTGTATCCTGGTGCCAGCATGAGACCTCTACAGCAGGAGACACACTGAGACCAGAAGCCTGAGACTGAAAAGGAAAAAGCATACTTCCAAAGGATTTTGTGGTTTTTCTAATATCTCTTTCTCTTTAGGACCAGCTCAAACAAACATCTCTTCCTGGACACACATTCAGCTTCTTTTATTCCCAGCTTTCTTTCAAATCCAAATGTCACACGGAGTCCCTCAAGACCAAGGTGTAGCAACCTGCACCATGCTGAAGCAGCAGCTCCAGGGCAGCCCACTCACTTTGGGATGGAGCTGCCTTGTGGGAGCTATGGAACCACCTGGTGCCACAGAGTGTCACAGCGACATGCTAGATTGACTACACGGACTCTGACATGAGTTCCAACCAGGAGGACTAACTTTATTACATCACTGACTCCATATATATAATATAGCAAACAGACTAGTATGATTGGTAAGCAAGGTCACCACTTCTCTAACTATACTGGTCAAGACAGGTGTCTATCAAGAGAACTCCACCCCCATGAAAGAATGTAAACATCTATATTGTTTACAGGAAAAGCACGAGAAAGGAATTTCTCAAAGACAAACATCAGAAGGCAGAAAAGCATGGCTACAACAGAGGGAGCATGGGGAGTGGTTTCTGGCACCTGTCCCCAGCTTCTGCTCTCAGCTCGGAAGAACTGCTCTGAGACCACCTCCTGCTGCGTTACCCAAAGCCAAACCCAAGGAGCAGCAGTTCGGGCTCTGATTTTTGCTCTTCCCAAGGCTGTTTGCCTGAACTGACAGCTGATACCACCCACCTGGCTTCCCCCAGCACCAAGAAAGAGGCAAAGAGAAGAAAGGCTGGGATGTTATGGAGCAAGGGTAGCAGCTGTGTGATTTTACATAACAGCACAATTTTGAGAGGTTTCAGCAGATTGTACTATAATAACAGCTGGTTTTGTGCGCCTGATGGAGCTGCAGTTGGTCTGTGCTCAGAAAAGGGTCAGTGAGGGGAATGAGCCATTAGGGCCATCACCCTTCCATAGGGGCAGCATTGTGCATTTTACTTTGAGTGAAGCTGTGCATTTTACTTTGAGTTCTGCAGTTGGTCTCCGTCTCTGGG
Source organism: Nicator chloris (assembly GCA_013400495.1). NCBI lineage: Eukaryota > Metazoa > Chordata > Aves > Passeriformes > Pycnonotidae > Nicator > Nicator chloris. The sequence goes on from WAAE01012986.1 coordinate 14,983, forward strand.
AAGAGGTGCTGAGGCACGGGGTGGTAGGGTTTAGCTAGGAAATGTTCAAAACCCCTTTAAACCCAGATGTGCCCCTGCTGCAGACATCCTGCCAAGCTTTCCTCCAACTACAGCCCTTGTTTGAAACTCACTTCTGAGCACTGACATAACTCTTGCAGCTTGCCAAGGAGCATTTTGGAGCCCATAGAGTCAGGAGGGCTCTCAGGAGGGGTGCCAATGTATCAGTGTGCCAGAGAGAGGTTTGCCCTGGGGGTGTGTGGTGCCTCTGTCCCTGAAATTTTGGATGTTGAAAAGAGATGTGGGCATTCACCGATCATCCGAGGATGTGGCATCTGGCATCTAAAGGAAGAAGTACATGTAAATTTCTTTTCTCTTGCAAGCCAGGAATTGTAGTGAGTGCAGCTGGGGCTGTAAGGAGAGAAAACAAAGCAGTGGCTTATTCTGCTTTTCCTGGAGCAATCAGATAAAGGGCAGTTGAAAAGAGAGAAGGGAATGAATGCAAGAAATGTTTTTCATACTAACCCAAGCTGGAATCATCATCAATGTTTCCAAAACTTAGCCCCTGAAATATCTGATGAAATGAAAAAGGAAAAACAAAATCCAAGAATGAGTAAGAGGCATTGAAAAAGCCTGTGAATGCTTTAAGGGCAAAAGAATCCCAGTGGGAGATGCCCAGATGGGCAAGGATGTGAAGGGCACTGTGGAGTAGATGAGCGCTGGCAGCTGGGCGTGAGGAGTGATCTCTGGCTAAGCTGCTTTCAGAGCCAACCTCCCCACACCTGAGACAAGGCCATTTTTTGCTTCTCACTGTCAATCTACCACCACTGTCCTCCCTGAGGGACCCCTGTGCAGGGCCACATCCCCTGGAGGCATTTGCCTCCTCCAGCTCTGTACCAAGGCCCGAAACTCAGCAACCAAACTCCAGGTTGAGAGACTGAAGTTGGAAATTTTGTTATTTTAGAGAAGTATTTGCTTCTGAAATATAGCAAGGTATTTTTATTTTTTTTTTAATTGAATGAGGTAAAATGGATTGTCCATAGCTAAAACTTCAGATTGTTGGTGATGATATTTATGTCGTGGCTTTCGTTCATATTTTTAGTAAAAAAACCAGCATTTCCAGAATACAACCTAGAGAACACCACCTGTTCTCCAGTCACTCTCTGAAAAAGAAAGCTGCTGCTAATGGGTGGATTTTGGGACTGTGTGTTCAGGACTCATGTCATCCCTGTCTTCAGAAGTGTTTCCTTTCAAATCATATTTTATCTTCTGCATCACATAGTCAAGGACCCTGGCTTTTGACTCCTGTCTGAACATTTGTAGCTGCTAGTAAAGTCAGACTGGTTTTTTTTTCGTTGTTTTTCAGAAACTTCAAAGTAGTTTTTAGTCTACTCCATCCTTCCAGAGGAGTTCTCTTCAAACTGAGGAAAAAAGGTTTGACAGAGGCTTCCATAGCAACTCCCCTCCTTTTGCTAGTGTCAGCTGGCTCTGAAATAACTCATCTGGCCTTTTCTCCTGATATTGAATCCTCTAGAAAGTGAAAAAACCCCAATATTGCCTGAACCTGGCAGTGCTCCCTTCCATCTCCTGAGGGACCATGAGTGACAGTTGCCATGTCAACTCTCCCGTACGTCCTGTCTTATCTGTATCTGCTGAGCCTTCTTTGCCAAGAGCCAATCTTCAGGATTAGTGCATGTCAAATTCCATGTCCTGAGCCTATAGAGACTCCCTTGGCTTTACAGCCATTCGATAGTCATAGGGAATAACTTGAAATTTTAGAATATAACTTTGTCCTTTCAGCTGAGAACAACATACCTCTACCTTCCTCAAGCACTTTGCTGTGTGTGCTACAGCTGGTCCTCGCTGTGTCTCTGGCACATGGAATTAGAAATAATTGCAGGTACAGTAGAGAAGTCACGGCAAACCTGTCAGGTACATTGTATTGAGCTTAATAAAGGCAATGGCCTGGAGCTGACTCTTCCTGTGGCTCTGGGGAGTTCTTCCTTGCCTGGTGAGGGACACTCAGCTAACCCAGGCTGCTCTCTAGGAAAGGATATGGTCCATTACAGTACAGAAGTTGGATCCAAGGCCATGCCGCTCCTCCCCAGTGTTCCAGTTCACTGTGAATAATTTAGATGTCAGGCTTCTCTGCAGAAAGGCTGGTCTAGTGTATTTTAAGAAGTTATTTCGAGCTCCTAAGTCAAGCATCAGCAGCCTGGTATCCCAGACACGTCCTCCATTGTTTGTTCCTTCCGTCTGTCTGCATCATGAGAATCCAATCACACTGCCTCCAAGAACGCTCTGAGAATAAAAGCTCAAATACTCTTTCAAGGGGATGTAATTCAGTATCTGGCAGAGGCAGTCTGTGCACAGAACCTTCCTTCCACATTTTTTTCTCCACAAAGAGGAATTTTTCTCAGGGAAAAAACAAAAGCCATTGAAACTGGTAAATTTAGTACATTGTGGGTGGTAAATGTTATGATTTTGCCTTAAAGTCTGCCCTCAGTAAGTGAAAATACTTTGTAAAAGCTCAATTATAGCCACAATGGCTCTCATATATAAAGAGGGAGCACGCAGTGAATGATGTGAGTGGGATGGAGGAACACATAGGTGACGCTTGTATTGCTGTGGGCTGAGAGGCTCTTTCCCTCCCCAGGAGCCAAACCTTGGCTCATTTCCACAGGAAGGCATCGTGCATAGTGTGGTTTTGAATGGTTAGCACCTGTCTGCATTACAGAACTGCTTTATTTAATGTATTACTGAGGTATTCACTCTGGTATCATTGAATGTGATTTGTTTATTTATTAAATCTCAGGATCAAGTGCATTAAAAGTCCTGGAAAATGCCTGTGCCTGTTCGTCCCATGATTTCTGAGTCACAAAAGCAGGACTAGTCATTGCAAATGAAGAGGACTACAGTGTCCTTAGTGCACTAAAGCAAATATGAAAAAAGTAAGAGTTGCAGATTAATGATTTATGAGAATTGTCCAGACTAATTTCTAACATACCTTTTGAGTGAAGTAAAACCTCAGGGGTTGGTCTATTGTTTTTGGTGTTTCTGTTATTAACAAACTTGTCTTTAATGTAGAAAAGGCTAAACTGAAATTCTCTAGGGCAGAGAAATCTTGCAGGAAGCTGCATGGTGCAACAGACACATCGAATTAAATTTTCCTTGTTTGGACTTGACAGTTTCAGCTGTTGAATTTTGTCCCTTTGGATGAGGCTCAGGCACTGAAACTTCCTGCCTGCTTCCAGCTGCTTTCAGCTCTGAATGGCAGGGCAGACACACTTTCTTTTTCAATCCAGAAATCTTATTATTGCACCAGCAGACCTTGGTTTAGGCTTTGTCAAGATCTGTGTGCTCCCTGCTTTCTGTGGCACAGCTCCCAGCTGGTAGGAGAGGGGATTCTCTCAGAGGCTGGACACTTTCTTGGTGGGTGATCTGGGCATCAGCTCTGTGTGTCCTGAGTGCAGACCAAAGTAGGAGTAGCACTTTATCTCCAGCAGCTCTCACTTCCTTTCCTGATGACATGGGAAGCCTGGAGTCAGCATCAGGAGTGGAGCTTGAGGAAGGATGGATGGAGAAGACCAAGACAAGAAACCAAAAAATACACGGTTTGAGCATGGTGGTAATATCTGCATTAGGAAAAGCTTTAATGCAGTGGTCTTGGGTTCGCAGGATGTCTCTTCTGCCCTCTTGTGAAGTCTTTAAATACCTCATAAATAAGAAATGTAACAACCTGCAGGGACTTGTGGGGACAATTTTATTCAGTTTTTGAGCTCAATACTCCAGTCATGAAAGCATTTTCTGTAGATCTTTGTGGGAGCAGACAGGGATCAGCATTTGAATGTTGTACCCACTGAGCCTATAGTAACAGCCTGGGGAGAAAATCTCCATTGTTATTATGATTAAAATCTGTCCAGAAATGGAGATGAATCATGTCTTTAGAACTCATTTCCTTAAAATTAGCTTAAATTCAGGTGCAAGTGCAAGCAGCCTCGACCCTGGATGCTTTTACATGCAGTACAATGAGCCTGACTGCTGAATTATCTCACTTCTCTCTGTCAGGCAGGAAAAAGTCCCTGGAGGGAAGTACAGGAAAGATTCCATGAACCCACCGAGTTCAGGGACTTGTTCCCAACAGCCCCCTTGGCCTCCATGAGCAAAGGCGATGAACTATAGCAATGACCTCTGAAAATGCTTGAAATCCAGTGTTTCAATGTTCCCAAGGATCTGAATTTTTATAATATAGCTCTGATTTTTCTGGCCCTCATCAACATTAATCTGTTGATGAGATTATGTTGGATCACATGAGATCTGTTCAGAAGACGGGTATGCATCTCAACTGACATTTCAGCAACCTGACATTTCAAAAGAGCACTAACAAGGAAAATGCTAACTAATCTCACAAAAATGAAATTTTACAAACATTTGTCTCTCAAGCAGTGTCAACATGTGAAAGCCAAAAATCTTCTGTAGAAACAAAGGGTGGCACAATTCACCTGGATGAGCTGGCAAAAGTACGTTTCTCCCTTGCTTTGTCTGTCAGACTGAGAGGAGCTAGCAGCAGAATCCCAAAGCCTGCTTTGAGCAGATCAAAATGTTTGCAAGTGAATAATAACTGCAGCAAACCAGCATGTGATTGCTGGTTTGTACCTGCGACAGAATAAATCTGTTCTTCAGCAATATGGGATGAAAGTCACCCACCTCTGGCACCTGGCACATCTCACAGCTGTTGGATTCGTGCATGTACAGCCAGTGCAGCTCTGTTCCCTCACCCTCCTGATGCACAGCAGGGACCTTTGCTCTCCATACAGCAAAGGAGCCCAGGGATGGAGCTCTGTGTGTTCCTGCAGCCTCTACCAGGCTGCTGCGGAGATGCCAGTGGGTGTCTGAACTCCCCAGGGCTCAGCACAGTCCCCAGCCCAGCCAGGATGCAGAGAGTGCAGCTGGCCATCCTAGGTCCCCCCTGGGCATGCTGGGCTGCTGCTCTTATTGTCAGATTATGTTTCACTCTATCCTCTTCACCACATGAGAGCAGGAAGGGGCTGGGGCCAAGCACAAGGCCCTCAGATGTTTTCTGCTAAAACTCTGGGATGAAGAAAAAGAGAGATCCTGCAAAGTAGTGAAGATGCTTCACTCCCGCATAGCTGTTGTGCTGGGTGTCCAGAGGAGAGAAGAGAGCAGACGGTGGAGGTCATAACACATCCACCCTCTATCTGTATTTTGCTGCTCTCTGGATCTGCATGTCAGGCTGTGCTGTTGCCGACGTGTGGGTTGTGATACACCTCAGGAAAAAGTGGGAAGAGATCTGCCATTGGCTCCTTCCTGTGCAGTGTGTCATCTGGCAGCTGTGTATATCACAGGGAACACAGGGACCACTCTGCTGCTGAGCAAAGCTGCTTCACTGAGTAGTCAGAGATACTTGGAAGGAGAAACGCAGCCCTTGCTTTTTTGTTTCTTTCAAGCTCTGAAAACTCTTGGGAAACAGAAATCTGATGGATTAAGAACTGTGTGGAGACCCAGTAAAGCAGATTTCCAAGGATAAGTTGCAGATTGAAGAAGAACAGTGCCCAAAAGGAAATATTCACTAAGATTTCTTCCTTGGTACAGAGAGAAAGTGTCTGGGGATCTCTGATATTTCAGCCTCTGAATCAGCTTCTCTGTGGGGGACATATGGGACTTAAGAAGGACAGCCGACAGGGAACCTCTGAGGTGAAGCTGACGTGTCCCCAGCACAGGCAGAAGGACCCATTTATCAACTCTTTTCTCTAGTTTGCAACCATGGGGCGGATTTTTAAAATGCAAGTGTGTGTTCCCTCCTGCAACCACTGGCTTTAGCAGCTGAGCTGACAGAAGGTGCTGACAAGCGTGTTGCTGGACCAGGGCTCTGCTGCCCCAGCCATGAGGCATCACACCTGGTTCCCCTTGCAGTACATGCCCAAACCCTTCTGGAGAGCAGAGAACCACAACAAGACCAACTTCTTCTCTTTACTGTACGGCTTCCCTAACCAGTCCTTCTTCCACAGTGACTTGAACCTGGAGGACCTGGGGGACTTTGATAGCAGAACCAAGTATGAGGGTGAGTCCCAGAGCCGGACCGTGAAGGCGCTGCTGATCGTCGCCTACTCTGTGATCATCTGCATCTCTCTCTTCGGCAACATCCTGGTGTGCCACGTGGTCATCAAGAACAAGAGGATGCACTCTGCCACCAACCTCTTCATCGTAAATCTGGCTGTTGCTGACGTGATGATCACCACCCTGAACACCCCCTTCACACTGGTGAGCCCCGTCCAGTCGTGCCTCCTGGTGTCTGTGTGTGCCTGTCAGCTGTGTGCACTAGGGTTGAGTGGGCTGGGACTGGGCTGGTATCCAGACTTGGTTTTGCACCCCTTCCCCTTTTGCCTTCTGGAGAGCATGCAGCCATGGCCCTCATCCCAAACACCCCTTGAGCAAGTGGAGCTGGGGGCTCATCCCCCCACCTTGCAGTCCACTGCAGGGGTCACTCCGCTGCAGCTTTCCGTCTTTCTGGGCAAGGCACAGACCTTTCTGCCTGTAGATGGGGGAGGAAGTGGGGACAAGTTTGACACGAGAAAATCCAACTAACGGCTGGTTTCCTAAGGAAACTACATGAACCAGGTCAGTCCTTGTGCAACATTTCAGGGAAGTGCTTAGGCTGCACTGAAGAGTGTCAGTGGCATGTCCCTCCCTTGGCTAGTACAGATGGTGCTTCCTGGGGCTAAAAATCCTTTTTTTTATTTTCAGTGACTGAAAATATGAAAAAATATATGATATAAAAGAACATTAAATAAATGAGGTGGGAAAACCTAAAGAATTATTTCTTGCCCCACTGTCACAGACTATAAATCTAGGACTCTACTCCTGGGTTTGACCCAGCACTCCTGTTCAAAATCCTCCTGCTTCATCCCTGCTCAGAGTGCTTTTTTGCCTTCCAAAAGCAGGTCTTGAATTAGCTGTTTGAATTCACCCTTTCTTAAACTGATGCTGTTTCTTTGGTGGGATTTCCCTGGCTTGCTCTGATGGGATTTGCATCCCGTAATTTGTTCAGGGAGAGCCTGGTGCCGTCTTGTGTGTTCGCACACCAACAGCCACACACTAGGCACGTGTAATTAAATTTCTGTCAGCTCTCTTAGGAACGAGCCTTACACCAGCTCCAGAAATCCAGCACACTGCTCCAGTTCAGTGACAGTCAGTGCTGCAAGAGTTGCCCCTATAGGGAAATTAATTAGATTAATTGAAAACAGATTAGCTAGTCTTGACTAATTTTCTGTGGACAGATGTTTTGTCGTAAATATAGTTTATTTCAAATTAGCTTAATCTGCAGCACAATGAGTGACATTAATTTGTAATTAATAATACACAGTCAGGAATAACAAGGGATTGAGGCAATTTGGCATGTCCTCCTCTGCAGAGAAGCCATCATCAGTAAAACTTCTCTGGGAACAGGTGAGATGGATTCCATGGATTTCTGTCACTAAGTCTGGAGACAATGCAACTTTCAGCATCCACCTGTCCAAAGGTATAATGTTTTCTGGGAGGCACCTAGTGTGCCTTGCAGAGCCTCATTGAGGAGCAGAGTTAAGATTTATGTGTTTCAGAAGGGCCATGGTAAAAGTACAAATGTACACATGTACACAACATACACAGAGCACTGCTCAAGCCATTGGTTTGCTCAGTGCAGTAAATCTCACCTCAGTTTGAGACTCTCTTGCACAGTCACTGTTTCCCAAGGAAAGGCTGAGGATAAAGCATCTCCAAAGCCTCAGGAAGATGTATTAAAACATTTCTTCTGTACTGTGCACCTGATGCTTCTCTTCATGTACTGCTCCTCTTAATTTGCTGTTGTCTGTTCTTCAGGTGAGGTTTGTGAGCAGCACTTGGGTTTTTGGGAAGCTGATGTGTCACATCAGCCGGTTTGTTCAGTACTGCTCTGTCCACGTGTCTGTGCTGACCCTTGCAGCCATCGCACTAGACCGGCACCAGGTATGTTGAAGACACTGCCCCTATGTTTGCTAGGGAGTAATGTGCTAAATACATAGTTGTTTCCTCCTCAAATCCCAGTACCTGGAAACCTGCACTGTCTTGAGACTCGGGGAACAGAAGGGAGAACTCTAGCTTTCATGGCAGTGGACAAAACACCCATGTTTTTTACAGTGGGGGTGACAAAATACTGCAACAGACTGTCCAGACAGGTTGTGGTAAGAGGGGGTCTCTGTCCTTGGAGATACTGAAAGCCTCAGGAGGTCAGTGCCAGACAGCCTGGTCCATTGGGCTCGTGGGCTCCCTGCCCTCCTCAGCCCTGCCTCAGAGCACAGCCCCACCAGCAGGGTGAGGATAAGTGCTGAATTCAAATATCAGCCGGCCCACATGTTCTCTCCACACAGATTTATGAGAGTCTGTTAGTTCTGACACTTGCCCAATTCCTTGCCCAAGACTGGAAACAGTAAGAACTATATTAACTCATCTCGTTCAAGGTAAGAAATTCTCTCCTTCTCCTCCAGCCTGATACTTACCAGCCAGGAAAACCTTTTTGGTCAAACAAAAAGTACAGACTTTTTGAAACTTAAGGGTTTCCTTAAGAGAGTTTGTAATTTGTTCTTTAGCAGGCAGACTGGATTTCTTGCAGTGCTGGAGTCACTGAAACAGTTGCTAAGGAAAATCAGCTTCACGTGATAAATACTGTGGCTGGACGAAATTCAAATCGAGAACTGGCTCCACCTGGTGTCAGAGAATCACAGGGACTGCCAGAGCACAGATCAGCCGCTTCTTTTTTACCACAAAGAGTTTGACAGCCTGCCCATTCCATGTGCAATATTACAGCTCCTGAAATCAAAGCATTTTGACAGTGAATTGTTTTAATCAGTAGATTCAGGGTTGATTGCAAGGTATGGCTAGATATCAAGAAGTGTTTGTGTAATTAAGGGCAAACAAGACATGCCCTTAAATTCAGTGGAGTGGTTTCCTCAGGGTTGGAATGAACTAGTATGGCCCAAGGAGATAAAGACAGAAGTGAGGAAGTGTCCCGGACAAAAGAGAAACCAACACTTGCCTCTAAAAATATTGCTTGTTAATCCTGAGAAGTACCACAGCAGAGAGATACTCTGGGGAGTTGTACAACTTGATTAAGTAGGTATTTATAATGGGACTAGAAATGACATGCATAAAATACTGAAGACTTCATCAGCCAAGTGATCATCTGGATGACATGATAGGCCTATTTTTAATTATTGTTTCATTGCCTAAGATAATCCTCCACAGTGCATATAGCTCAACAGAGATCTCACCACCATGGTCTCTGGAGTCCTGCTGATGCGTCACACAGAATGTGTTTCTCTGCTCATGCTCTGGGCCAGCGGTAACACCCAATATATGCACAACTCCATGCATTTCCCAGCCCTTGTGCTCCCTGAAGTCCTGCAAATTGAGTCTCTCTGCCTTTTAACACTGAAGAGATGTGGAGCTGCTGCTGCATATCCCATGCAGCATGGGGCTCAAAGAGTGACCGAGATGCTGTAAATCCTCAGGAGTCGTTGTTCTCTGTAGGTGATCATGCACCCTCTCAAGCCACGCATGTCCATGGTGAAAGGAGGGATTTGCGTCATCATCATCTGGGTCATGGCCAGCTGCTTCTCGCTGCCTCATGCCATTTACCAGACTCTGACAAGGTTTTATATTGGGTAAGACATTTACATATTTTTTGTTGCATGATGTTTACAAAGCCACAGAGAAGCCAAGGCCAGACTCCTCCATCCATGTTATTACAGCAGAAAGGGTGGCAAAACAGCGAAGTTTTCGTTCCCTTTGCGTGGGTGCTATGTCTGTCACAAAGGGACAATGACAATGGATGGAATCACTTGTAGGCTCGTTCATTAGTTGTTTTGGGCTCAGAGATTCAACCATGTAGTTTGGGGCAGGCACAGGGGAGAGGGCCTCCTCATCAGGAGAGGACATAGATCTCAATATGGATGATTTCTTTCTTTTCCTGGGGATGTGTTTAAGATAACATTCATTGGAGCCAAAGGTCAAACCTAGAGTAAAATTTTCCACTGAAAGTGGCACCTGCCCATGACACCAAATGAGTTCTGCTACCCGTACCTGTACTTGTCTGAATGTCTGAGGTGTTTGTCCTCAGATGTGTGCAGCTGGTAGTGGAATTGAGAGGTCTTTCTCTTTGATCTTCAGAAACAGAACCATCCGAATGGTCTGCCTCCCCAGCTTCCCTCCTCCTGCTGATCTTTTCTGGAAGTATTTGGACCTGACTACATTTGTTCTCTTGTATGTTCTGCCCTTGCTTGTGATCTCCATCACATACACCATAGTGGCCAAAAAGCTCTGGCTGAGGAATGCCATTGGGGACCTCACCATGGAGCAATACTATGCCCATCAGCGGAAGAAGAAGATGACGCTGAAGATGCTGATGGTGGTGGTGGTTGTGTTTGCCGTGTGCTGGTTTCCCCTGAACTGCTACGTGGTGCTGATCTCCTGCAGGGCCATCCACAGCAGCAACGCTCTGTACTTCACTTTTCACTGGTTCGCCATGAGCAGCACCTGCTACAACCCCTTCATCTACTGCTGGCTGAACGAGAGCTTCCGCACAGAGCTCCGGTCCCTGCTGTGCGTGTGCCAGCGCAGAAGCACGGCTCAAGGCCACGCTCTGCAGCCCATCTCCCCACTGTTCCGGCATGCCAAGGCTGAGAACTGCCGGTACAAAACAAGCAGCACATGCCAGAAGGCACAGACACCCTCCCAGAGGAACTCTGCAAAGATGGACTTATCCAGTGTGCAGCCGATTGTGGCGGAAAGCTGAACCCTTCATCTGACAGCTGGGCAGCATCACATAGGGATTGCAAAATCATGGGGAAAATGGGTTTGGAAGGGCCTCTGCAGACCATCAAGTCAACCTTCTGCCCACAGCATGCAAATTTCAACCTTTGACTGAGTCATTCAGGGTCTTGCTCTCTCAGGTATCAAAATTCTCTAGGGATGAATTGCCCACTTGTGGGCTCCAGAATGAGGGGTGCTGAGTGAATTTTTCATTGGAACAGTCAGCAAAAATGAAAAGAATTATTTAACAGCATACAAAGACTTCCATGGTCTAAGCAAACATGGGGAAGCTGCACTAGTTATACACACACACCAGCTGCCCTCCATTGCTTGATAAAAAGCTGTTAAGGGCTTGCACTTTGTGAGTTGTCATTTCTTAGGCATAAAATCTAAGTTATTTTCACTTTCAATAATATTTTATTTTTTACCATTTCTCAAGAACTGTGTTCTTTGAGGCTTCCCTGCCAGCCTGGCAGCTCTTCCCCATGGGGTCAGCCTGTTTCCCTGTCCTGTAGTTATCCTGTGGGCAGCAGCAACCTTTCAGCAGCTATGGAACTGGGGGTTCTGCCTTTGTATGAGATGGAACCAGCATTGTGTTGGTTCTATCACAGTGGAACAAACCAGACCTGCAGGTTTTCATCCCAAAAGGCAGGAGATGGAAGACGTTTAACCTGTAACATGTAAATGGTCATGTATTCCCTGCTCAGTTAAACTGAACATCTGACAATGTGCCACAGCATTCACCTCAAGCACAGATCCTTGTGTTCCAGCTACATCACTGGTGGCAGGGCACACCAGCAGTGCTGGTCCTGGTCCAAATGGTGTCTCTGGAATGCAAGAGATAGCTGGGATTCCTGGAGATGTGTGTCTGACAGCTGGCACCAGCAACTGCTGCTCTGGGGGCTCACAACAGAGTCAGCCACCACGTTACAGAGCTGGGTTTGGGTCACTAGTGAGAAACACCCAGTGGGGACACATGGCTAACTTTAGCCTGTGGCTATGAAAGGCCACCAAAGTTGTGTTGTCCTCTTTCTCAGAAAGAATAACCAGTTTCTTTGTCTCCATTCTGCACTGGCCCCGCCTTTGTGATGGTAAAGGGTTGAGCTTCAAAAGACAGTGAAAAGGAAATGAGCTTCCATCTTCCCATACAACATACTCTAAATTACACCTCTGTAGCTGAGAATTTGCACCCAGACTGGCAGCATATCACAGCTGCAAACCTTCGTGAAAGGCTGCTTACATTTGGAAATCAAGATGCTTTGATGGGTACAAAAATATGTGACCTGAGAATGTATTTGTATTTCAAAAAGAAACTGTGAAGGGGAATGAAAGACTAAGGCCAACACTAATCTTGCTTTTTCCTAAGTTATTGTGGGAGGAGGAGGACAACAGCATCTGCGTCAGGGACAGGGACAGGGACAGGGAAGAGGGACAGGGACAGGGACCTGGCATGGCTTGGGACACTGCAAATCCCAGTGGCAATGACAATACTAAGGCTTCAGTATTGCTCCCATCTGAGGCACAGTGATCTCTTTTCCTTCACATCTGCAGGAATCACTCTGCAGAGGATATGCTATGGGGATGGTACAGAATTAGAAACATATCTTCAGAGATCAAATACCCAAGGCTCAGGTATTGGCTCTGACCAGGTGAGCCTTTGATTTGGTTCCACTGGAGTGGAGTCCTGTCTGGAGCTGGCACCACAGAGGTAATACTGAGACCTTTAATTCTGTGTTACAAGTAAATTACAGCATAAACCAGACATTACTCCTAAGCTGGGTGTTTTACTGTCTGGAAAACTGGGAATCTATGACACTGCAAATGGCATTTCCCTACTATTACTGTCTGGAGGTTTCTATAAACAACAAGTCTTTTCTTAAGAAACCAAACCAATCACAAATGCAAACAAACATTGTTACTGTAACTTAATAAAACTTATTCTCATTCAAATGATCTTCTTGGAAAAAATCAATGAGATTAAATAATGCAGTTTGCATGTATGTCCCAACCCACTCCCAGAGAACTGGCAAACTCCTTACTCTGGGCTAAATAAATCAGATTCTGTTCTTGCCCCTCATCCTTCAGCATGCTGGCTCAGCATCCCTTAGCCTTGTGTGAATGGATGGATGGTGCAGGCCAAGGTCAAACCCACAAGCTGCCCATCTGACCATGGCAGTACGCAGACATCTCTCACCTGGCAACAGCTCTCCAAGGGATGGTTTGGTCCCAGATGAAAGGCTGACATTGTTTCCTCATACCACATCCCATGCTGATCTTTGCGCAGCAGCGCTTTCCTCAGTAGGAGTCTGCAGTCTGGCAATGTTGAGCTGCCTTAAAAAACATTGTTTCTTTGAGGTGATTGTTTTTGTAAAAGTCTGGCAATCTTCCCCTGATTGCACACAACCTCCCACCAGATGCTCTTGCTTAAATACACGCTCTGTTAAAATATCTGTATGGTTGTAATACAGTAAGATTTCATCCACCAATGTTCTTTGCGGGCTAACAGTCAAATAAAAACTGGTTCAGCACCCTCTCTCTCCTCTGGGTTTTGTGTAACTTTTGAGTTATGAAAAGGAGGTGATATTCCCTCACAAGAGGATTAGCAAGAAAGCACACACTGCTGCTTGTGGCAGACATAAACTCAAGCCTAAAATCTTGTCTCCATGTGTTTTGACTTCTTTCAGCATGAAAAGCCCTTTGCACAAAGAAGTGCTGTGGTTACTCAGGTGGAGAGTCAGCCATGGATGTGCCCTGACTGCAAATGCTGTTTCATTGCCACATGCTTCCCTGCAGCTCATGCAATCAATGGCTGGTCCCAGCAGCACTGTTTGCATGACACCTCAGTCCAGGCAGGAGCATGGAATACTTTGAGATCTCCTTGAATTTGTTACTCTCCAATAAACACTTCTGTAAAGAGAGGCACAGTCCGATCGATCCCTTGTGCATTTCTCCCTTGTGCTCCTGCTGGGATTCTCAGCCATCCCCTGGCTCCCTTCCCCTTGCTGGGGAACTCGTGCTCTCCCTCACCTGACCTCAAGCAAACAGGGCAGGAACCGTGCACAGCTCTGCTGCACAAGAAGACTGGTCATCGAAGTCAGATTTGTTTGGAAGGGGCTGCTCAGTAACATGTGCACTATGTGCCACACCCAGGCTCACTGGGCAAAGCTGCAAGCAGGGCAGCAAGAGCGCAGGCACGTAACTGGTCACCAAAGATGCTACATCAATTTCTAGCTACGCATCCACCGAAAACCAGCAATACGCCAAATACACAGCCCTGTGGCTACATTAAAATAACCCTTTAGCATTCAAAGTGTTAAAATCAGGTCACTACACCAAAAGAAGAGAATGTTTTATTGCCCTCTCTGAAGACCTGTTTCTTATCTCCCCTTTTGAATAAACTTTCCAAGCAGAATAATGAACCTGGAGCTGTGGGTCATTTAACCTGATGAGCTTTGTGTGGCTCCACTGAGGGCTCACAGAGGATCTTTGAGTCACTTCTGAGTGATTAAAATGGAAGCTGTTAACTGGGTTCACTTCAACATCGCTCAAAGCACTGTGGCACCCTCCAAATCCAGACCAAATGGCTTTAGTTTGAAAAACAGGGAGATGTAAGAATAGGAATGTGTAAGTAAGAGGAATGGGAAAGATAATCCGCCATGGAGGCTTCCTCTTGCTTTCGTTTTAACTGTGGTAAGCAGACTCCTGAAGGTTTGTTCATAGGGATCTCTGTCTCTCAACACACAGTCTTGAACACTGATACTCAGTTTGGGATTGTTGCTATTGTTAAAGAGTCCAGTGCTCATTGTGCAGAAGGTAAGCTGCTAGTGAAGTAATTATTAGCTAACTGAATAACTATTAAGCTGGTCACTTGACCAAGTCACTTGGTCTGATGCTATACTGCTGCTTTGGACTTTGGCCATTTTTTAAAATTTTGATCCCTGACTCAGGTACAGGAATTGCTTCTTCTTAATGATTTCTCCATACAAGGTAAGTATTAACTCACACACTGCTATTGTTTGCACAGAGCCTGGTACCTCAGGTGAAGAGAAATGGGCCTGGTCTCCTACACACCAAAATGAGAAGCCACTCTTTTTTTCACACGAGGGCAAAATTCAGCTTTCTCAGGTGGAAAATTCTTTTCTGTGGCATCTGCACAGACCCTTAAATGATCCTGAATTCATTTTAATTTTTAATATTTCTCTGTCACTATGTGGGCAAAAGCGGGGTTTGTATTGACATTCACCTCACAGAAACCTCTGTGTGAAGTGTCCCCCCAGGATGTGTGTGGGTAAGGGGCTGGGCATGAGTGGCTGCCACAAAGAGATGGGACAGAGGCTTCAAGCACAGGGACACTGCAGGAGCAGGATGGAGCCCAGAGTGGACTGAGCTGCTGAAAGCTTTTGGGAAGGCTGGGGACCCGGAGGGTGGCACATGACATAGGGTGTATCCCATCCCATCTCTCACCCACTGTAAATCCAAAGGCTGGGACGAGCAGAGTCTGTTTTTCAGCTGGAATGTGTCACACTGAGGTCCTGTCCTTGCTGAAGGTCTTGTGATTCTTTATAAGACCTGCATTGCTAACAGGGCTTTATACAGGTACTTTATACATTTGTGCTGGCTCAGCTCTTTCACCTCTGCCTGTTTGTGAAATGCAGGGATTGATGTCTGCAGTGGTTTTTTTATTCCTGGAGATTTGCTTTCCAATTTTCCAGACTGTGAGGTGTTGAACCGACTTCTCACACGAGGAAGTGACCCCACCTCTGCCCACTCAAACATGCCGTAACTGGGATGTATCCTGTGGGTTTTACGCCGCAGATTCCAGCTCACTCGGCCGCTCCTGTGCCAGAGGAAGTTTTGAGTTCAATAAGCAGCAAAATACACACGGGTCTCATCGCCACAAGCGGTCCCGGGAAACCCAGAGCTGAGGCGCCGATGTCTGATGGCCGGTGCCGACAGAGGGCCACCGGGAAGCACCACAACAGCGCCGTTAAATGGAGAAAATGACCCGGGAGAGGGCACGGGAGAAGCGAGAACGGCGGCAGGAGCCGGGAGAGGGCACGGTGGGAGAGAGGGAACGGCGGTGGGAGCCGGGAGAGGGCACGGTGGGAGAGAGGGAACGGCGGCGAGAGCCGGGAGAGGGCACGGGGGGAGAGAGGGAACGGCGAGAGCCGCCAGGGGGCGCTGTGGCACCGCCCCGCCCTCAGGGCGCCCAAACGGCCCCGCAGCGCCCCCTGGCGGCC
>WAAE01012986.1:31076-52249 GCA_013400495.1 Nicator chloris
CAGCGCCCCCTGGCGGCCCGCCGTTCCCGCCGGGCCCGGCCGCGGGGCCCCGAGGGCCCTGAGGGGGAAATGGCCCCGGGACTGCCGGGACCGGGGCGGGAGCGCCCGCCAGGGGACCCCGTGACCCGGGGTGGGCCGCCGGGCTCGTCCCCAGCCGCTCGGCCTGGCGGTGGCTCCCGGCCTCACTGACCGCCGAGCTCGGCAGTGCTCTGAGTGAGCGGGGGTTTCTCAGAGAATTTGAAAAATCCTGTCAAAATATAATTCAGGGTTTGAGAAACACCGTACAGTCTTGGACACCCATCTGAGCTTCTCAGTCATCCGTTACAGGAGAGAAGAATGTGATATGTGATGAAAAGTGTGTGCATGTGCCTGCCTGTCCCTGGGGGTTCACCCGCTGTTCTAGAGGCCCCAGGTGCTGATGAACCAGGCACCCTGCTCATTTGGGATGTGCCACAGTGACACTGCACCCTGCTCATTTGGGATGTGCCACAGTGACCCTATCCCCTTCTCTCTTGGGATGTAGCACAGTGACACTGCCCCCTTCTCTCTTGGGATGTGGCACAGTGACACTGCAACCTGCTCATTTGGGATGTGCCACAGTGACACTGCACCCTTCTCTCTTGGGATGTCCCACACTGGCACTGCTCGTGCTGATGCTGGTTGTCTGGAGCTCTGCTGGTGCCTTGGCAGGGACCCTTTGGGCCTGGGACACACCAATGACCGAGGAGTTTGGGATCTCGATTGACAGGACACAGTCAAACAAACGAGATAAGGCAGCCTGAGCTCAAGCTCCAGTCACTGCCCCGAGCCCTGGTGTCCTGAGAGTGGCAGCACAGACCGGCCAAGGAAGGGCAGCAGTTGTGTCCCCAGCACCTCCCTGACAGACCCAGGGGGCTGGGGGGACTGCAGCGGGACGGTGCCAGGGCTGTGGCACTCACAGCCACACAAACATCAGTAGAAGGTGGAACTGCCCGGACCCTGGCTGAGCACCAAGTATGCACAGAACCCCCCCGCTGGAACCACTTCCACGGGGAGTCTGTGGGCAGAGGAGATGTGACTCACAGCCCACACTGGGATGGAGAGCTCTGAGCAAATGAACAAATAAAACACTTGCAAACAAGCCCCTTTGAGTGCCAGTGCCACATTCTTGTTGAGGCTCAGGACATTTCAGGATCCACTCCAAAATCCTTTGTTATTCATGTGTCTAAAAATAGGTCTTGACAGCTTGCAGTGGTCCTTCAAAGCAGAGTAGCCAAATACCTCTGATACACTGAACTTAAATCTTCAGACTCTTCAAAAAAAGACCAGGGAGGTGACAGATTTCCAGTGAAGCTGAACCAAATGTTGGGGGTGTCAGTTTTCGTTCTCTGACATAACGTCTCTCCTTTCCAGCTGATGATTTGTGAGTAACAATGTTGCACCTAATATAAGTGAAAGCCCACAGCTGAATAACACTTTCCCTGGGAAAGTTAAAACAAACAGATAAATCCCAAGATACTTCTCCCAGTCATTAATGTCTCCCATAATATCATCACTGCTCTGAAGGCTGGTTTGAACAATGTGTTATCTTTTTTCTCCATTTCTGCTCATGAGTCAGCATCCTGTCTTTCCTTCAATCTTCTCCTGGGTCTCCTGTGGTAGCAGAATCAGATCATCAATAAATCATTACTTGGTTCCATGGCTTCCAGGGAAAAAATAAAACCTTTCCTTGGCTGTGTAACTGAGTTCATCGAGCCAGTGGTACTGCAGGCAAGAGCAGGTTTTCCGGACATGCCCCAGAGCCTCGCACATCAGGCCAGCCTGGTGGGATCATGCACCAAAGGACCCAGACAGACCAGCAAGTGTCACTCAGTCTGGGGCAGTTTTAACCTAATCCTGTAGAGCATCATGCACTGAGTACCCATGTCTGTGAACTAAATATTATTTATTGGCTGTGTTACTGCCTTCGGCATATTAGCCAGACACTGCAAAGTGTGAGTCCAGGTACAACTGGCTAAGTGAAATTCAAGAACCATTTGCCTTTCCCCATGTTCTCAAGAACCAGGCTTGGCCATATTCTGGGAGCCTCTTCCTGGGATTAGGGATGTGCTTTGGTGTTTTGCTTCCAGCTGAGGAGAGCTGGCTGCCATCCCAGGGCTCGCTGCTGGGTCTGTAAGGTAACCTGATAATTTTGCTTCAATTGTCAAATTGTCATGCTTCTTTTGAGCAGAATCCCCCTTCAAGGGGGGATTGCCCCAGGATGTTTGTTGTTTCCTGGGAGTTATTTTCAGCCTGTTTTAGCCTTTGCTGTTTGAGCCTTGGCTGTGCCCTCAGTCACCCTTATGCTGAAACACAATTTTTTCTTTAGTGGATCTATTGGGCAGCAGCTCTCAAAGCCAGATACCCAGGACATGGAGTTTGTGATATCTTCAGCCTAGGGAACTCCTCTGATGTACTCATGTCCCTGGTAATTAGTGTGTGTGTAAAAATGTCAGCTCAATTTTCTTGGTGATCTAGGTGTTTTAGATGAACTAAATTATCTCATCTTTTTCCTGTGATAACAAATGTCTGTCTGTCTATCAAAACGTTTTTTGCCCTCTTTGCCTTGGCAATTTTCACTCTGAACTGCTGGAGACTTCAAAAGTCTGGCATTCAAAATGCGAAGAACTCCAGTTTTGGTTCCCTGTATGACAATTTTTTCATGAAGCTGAAAAGAAAGGAAAGCTAGAACTAGGCAGGTGTGTTTAAAGAAAGCAAATATCACTGCAAATCTGAAATTAAGAGTTCCTCTCTTTTTCTGAAAACAGACAGTTTTCTTTAGCAGCTGTTCCTACTGTTTCTAGAAATATTAAGTGGAAAACATAAACTTCTGTCTCTGGATAAAGGAAGATTCCAAATATAAATTTTTTGTACATTCTTTACCTGCCTGAAACCCAAGCAAACACACAACAGAGAAGAGCCCCCAGAGGCACTGGTTGGAAAGGAGAACCTGTTTCCTTCAGCAAAGAGTTACTTCAGCATTGTCTACTGGAGATGATCATGATCTAAAACCACTGCATGGGCTGAAGGAAGGGATCCCAGGGGTTCTGCTGCTCCTCTGCTGGGAGCTCTTAACCAGTTTCCCAAAATCCCTGAGATAATTCAGTCACAAGGAAGGAGATGACAGGGATAAAAGAAGAGAGTCTGTGATGACAGCATGACAGCTGTCAGTCACACAAGACTTTTAAAATGTTTTATGGAAAAGGCCAGTTTCACAGGAGATCCATCCAGCAAAAGGATTTGCCAATTGCCATGGGAAAATAGAAATGTTTTAGCTTAAAATACAAGCTAGCACTATCAATCTGAAATTGGAAAAATCTCGGGTGAAAAATATTTTCTGGTAACAAATTAAGAAGTATACCTTTTGCAATATTTTCCTATTGCAGACAATTTTCTGTTTGCATGTTTTTTTTTTGTGTAGAAATATCCTATGGTTGCTGGCACAGGGCTGGCTGATGCATTTCTGTCACTGGGACATGAACATCAAAGCAGAGTAACAAAAATGAGCCAGTATTTTCCTTCTTCTTTCCGTTCCAACCGTGCATGCTCAGGCTGCTGCCCAGGGCTCTGGTTTGGACCCACCTGCAGGCTCATATCACCAACCCCACTGACCCTGGTTTAAAGGTTTCCTCATTAAGCTGATGAGTCCCTGAGGAAAGACCCTTCCCCTTGCCTGGTACTGACCGGACTGTGTTCCTGTTCAACAGAGCTGTCCCCTGGGAAGCTGCTTCCCCCTGGGCTGCCTGAGCACCCTGGCTGGGGCTTGCCCATTCTCCTCCCGTAGCCTGGACAGCGTTAAACATGTTGGATGTGCCACATGGGGATTTAGTAGTTTTAAGACATTCAAGCTTGGTTTTAATGCCTTCACTGATGAGCCTGACAACCTGTAAGAGCATGAGTGAGTCTCCTAATTCCTCAGGGAGCACTTGGTAATACAGTCTAAGCCACAGAAAGGTCTGGAATGTGCAATACAGATACAATGGGAAGAAAGAATTGTAAAACTAATGGTGGGGTTTTGCTAGGTGTGGAAGTTCAGTGGGAGGGTCCCCACAGCCTTTTACTTCTTGGTTCTATGTTCTATGGTTTTAAAGTCTAGTGGAGCAAATTGCAATCAGCTCGGGGCTGATCAGGGTTTGCAGGTACCACCCTTTCATGGGGCCTTACAAATTAGAGTAAATATTCACTGAATTTATGCTTCTTGTAATTTTCTCCCATTCAGTCATACGCAGAGGCTCTTCTCTGGTACCACTAACTTTACATTAAGAGTAATCACAGATTCTCTCAGTTTCTAAAAACTCAGATGTGAAGTCCAAGCTGTATGAAGGAAGTTGTTCCTCAACAGCTTTATCTACGGTCATGATCTGTTTAACTGGTGCTTGTTCTGGGTAAATCACAGTTGGTGGAGAACAGCAGAGGCACTGAACTGAGGCAATCCCTTCAGCACTGCAGGGGTTAGGTAATGGTGAGACAGCAGTGGTCACAGCAATAAGCACAGCTCATTGGAAATTGGGAGGGTGTGTGGCAGCCAGGGAGATCTGTCAGATGAGGCAACAGGAGCCTGCTCGGCCCAGGCTCTGAACTGTTCATGTCTTGGCACAGGACATTTCCCACTTCTTTTTTTTTTTTTTTTTTTTTCCCTAAAGCAGGCAAAGGTTTAGTTGTTTTCTAATACTTTTAGGTCTGGAAGTCTTGTGAGCTCTTGCATGCTGCGTCCCATCTATCCCATCCCTTAAAGTGACTTTCCCATAGTGCGACCTACTTCCTCACATCCTTGATGGGACCAAATCTTTTCCAGCTCCTCTCCCTCTTTCTTCTTTTCTGATGGTGCTGAACTAGTCATCCTGGGCATAAAGCCACTGGGGGAGGAGGTCACAATGTTCCTGTGCAGTGATTAATGGGAAGTGTTCTTGGACCAAAGAAGTGAGCTGACTTTTTAAAACAACATTCATCAAAGGAAAGAGCTTGCTGGTTGTTAATTTTTGAGGGATAGGCAGTATCCTCCCTCTGTGGGCTGATAATCCGGAATTGACTCACTGACTAAAGTTGTCTAAACCATCATATTTCTAAAGTGTTGCATTTCAGACCAGGGCTTAAAGGGCCAGGAGCGGGTCTGGCTGACACCCTTGGGTATGTGTCACCATCCAGCTTGAGGGAACATTACAACCATAGCAGCAATCTCTAAAACCTCCAGCCATCAAAAGCTGCCTCTCCAACTGCTCCCAATAACCCCCTCTGTTTTCCCGTAAAAGTCATGTGCTTTAGAGAGTGTGCTTGGGAAGCCAGAAACTGGATAGGACACAGAAAAGAGATTCTTCCACCAGCGTTTTTGAGGGTCTTGGTCAGGCAGACTCTCAGAGGGGATGCCAAGCACAGAACAGGAATGATCCTCACAGCTATGCATGTCTTGAAACCATGCAATTAAATCTTTGTCCAGCAAGTGGAAGGCTTCTTCCTTGGTGGGAAAAACTCCTCCTGAGCTGGGGGGCTTTGGCCAGTGTACCTCCCTCCTCCAAGAATACCCTTTCCCCCAACAGTCACCCACATGGAAAGACTGTTTGGACCACAGGTCTTCCTGTGGAAGCCATTCTACTTCAATGGTGTGTGTAAGTTAAAAATCATCTTAAACAATAATTAGTTCCTCTACAGTAAAGTAGGGAACTGCTCAGCTCTCTTCACCACCATCACCAAAGTAGGGGGAGATGCATCAGCTGCAAGTGGGGCTGAGCAGGTGCTCACAACCCCACAAACACCCCTACAGGAGGCACTGGGGGACACAGGAAGCACTGAGAAATGCAGTCTTTCACAGGACTGTACATGGTACCACATATCTGAGACCTTGGCAAGGATCAACACTTGCTTTTCTAAGCCCAGCTCCAGAGTTCCTCTCCTGCTTGTCCCAGCTTCATGGGCACTTATCCAGCGAGAGGGACATCTGGCAGGTTTGGCAGTGATAAGCATTTGTGTTTGGTAAAATAAGAGCCTGGACTCTGCCCTGCATCCAGTGTTCAGCCTTTGCTGTCTCCAGGCAGAGCCACCTGCAGGGAAAACAGGTGGAGGAGCAGGGTTCCCATGCAGGGAAATTCTTTTCAGCCTATGCTGGCACCTTGTCCTGTGTCCCCTCACTGTGCTCCAGCCAGATGTCCCCAGGACCACCAACAGCCTGAGTGCTGCTGTGTGCTGCTGTTCAAATATGGAAAAATCATAAAGCAATCAAAGAACAATCAGGAAAGCCTGTCTTTCTTGGAGTCTTACCCAGTTTTCTGCAAATTGCTTGACCCATATGAAAATATTCTAAAGTGATCCCAAAACTGCTATGAATTATATGTTTGGGTTTCTTAGTAGCCTGGGAATGGAAGGCTGCTGCAACCCCATTCTACTATTATTAATGCTATTTTAACTTTCACCTTTTGGGTGGAAAAAACATTTTATGTCTTGAATACTTCCTCTTGCCCTGGTCATGCAGGAGTCCTGAATATTAGCGGTCTCATTAATTGTGCTTAGCCTCCAGCAATCAGTCAGGCAGCTGACAAGGGCTTTAGGCAGAGGAGTTTTTGGTGATAAAGTCATGCTTTGGGCTACAGACAAAATAATTCTTTTAATGGATAAATTTATTGGAAAATTCAACACATATCCAGAAGACCAGGAAAACTGCAGTAGAGAAATAATCTCCTCCAAAATAAAAATCTCCAACCATCAAAGGTGTCTCTGTGGTGGCTTCCAATAATGCCAATTTCCTGTTCTTCCATAAAACCCACATGTGTTTTGCAGGAGAGAGAAAGAGAAAAGGAAAATGCAGTGTCAGTCAGATAACTGTCCCTTCTCCCAAGCGTCAATAAATATCTGAGGCATTAGTATCAAGAAAGTGTGTAACCTGAATGTCTGCTCTGCTTTATATCTTGGTTCTGTTTGGGGAGTGCAGGATCCTGTGTGCACAGCAAAATTTATCTTCTGCACAAAGAGCTTTTCATAGTAAATGCACTCCACTGACTGAGCTTGTCCAGAACTTCAAAAATATCTTTCCTGACACCTCCCCATGCTGAGATGGAGTGTTGGGCACTCTGGGCTTCTGCTAGTCAAGATAGGAGTTTCCAGTATGTGTACCATTAGAAAGGGGGAAGGCTGTTTTGTGCCAGTGTCAAGTGCTGTTGGCACGTTTGCTGCGGCTCAGCCGTGCAACAGCTGGGGCTAGGTCACCCCTCTGTGGGTCAGACGTGTCACTTGGTAAAAATAAAACCAGCTGAGAAACCCCTGCCTTCAGGGCACAGCAAGGTCTGTTCCCCTGTCACAGCCAGGATGCTGTTGGGGGCAGTGTTAGTGTTTTACCCTGGTGTGATGTGCAGGGTTTGTGCCAGCGTGTTCCCACAGATGTGGCAGAGCCCCTGTGGTGCCCATGGAGTGTGCAGCAGTGCCCGTGGCTCACAGCAGTGGTGTCCATGGTGTGTGTGGCAGTGCCCGTGGTGCCTGTGGTAAATGTGTTGGTGCCCAGGCTGTCAAATCTGCCCCAGCTGCCCCTGCAGTGGCAGCCTGTGCGAGGACAAAGCCCAGTGACTGGCTCCAGGTGAGGGTCAGGGGGTGTTCTCCCTCTGAAAGGTCTCAGTGTCATCTTCAGGCTGAGGAAAAGGGGCACTGAGTGCAGGGACTCTGAAGGGATGCTGCTGACGGGCAGGCAAGGGAGGCAAGGCAGGGTGGCTTCCCTTGGTGTTCTAGTGCCTGGGCAACCCTGACGTTTGTTGAACAGGTTGTGTGGAATTAAACAGAAGAGCAGATGTGAGCAAAGTGCCATGTACATCTCTGCTGGCTACCCAAAAAAGGATGCCTGGCACTGTTCTGCTGGGGAGAGGGATTGCTCAGAGACAGAGCCTTTGAGCTCTCACTCCCATGTTAATACCAATTTTCCCTCTATGCCTTCAGCAAATAATTTCTCCTCTCTTTCCTTTCCATAAAGTGAGGTTAATGATTGCAATTTCTCTGCTTCACAGGAGGGCTGAGTATGAATTAATATTTGTCGAATAATATGAGACATTAAAAACAATATTTATGTGGAATAAAACCCTTGCAGAGGAAGTGCAGTTTTGAAATTTTTGGGATCTCAGGAATGAAATAGTTGGACATGATGAGTCTAGACTGAGGAACACAAATTAATGTCAGAAAGATTTGGGAGTTCATGTGATCTGGAATTCCTGTGGCTGGTGTGGTGAGAGCACAAGGTTTGGGGAGCACGTTACTGGTTTTCTGCAGAACACAGAAAAGAGTTCTGTCACAAGGAGTTGAGAGGAGAACCCAAGGGAACAACAGGGATCCTAGTGACGGGTTTCATCTCCCTTTTTGCACCAGCATGTTATCATTACACGTCAGGATTCTAACATAAACATTCCCAGCAGCCGACAAGTGTCTCCCTTGGAAAGCCTGGTCCAGCATTTATCCCTGTGCCAGCACTGAAGTGGAAAAGATAAATGAAGAATTCATATTGTTGGACTAGAGTCTGTTCGTCAATAATTCCAAGTAGTTCCTGAATTAGGCTATTACTAATTATGTATTTTCACCATAATTGGGAGGCCAAGGGGTTCTGGCAGGCGGTGCATGAGACATACAAGAGAAAATGATTAAAGCAGAGCCAAAAATATCACCATACTGGAGTCATGAGTCAGATCCTGACCTTTCAAATAGCACCATGGAGAGCCTGAGCTCATTTGGATGGGATCCCAGGGATCCAGGTGAGAGTGACAGAATGGTTCAGCATGGCCAGCTTTGGAGAGAGGGAAGAAACTGGGGATGGCTTGGAGGGGGGACAGCAACTAAAGGGCAGGAGGAGCTTCAGATGAATCTGTTTATCCTTCTCTGTCTCTGGTCTTCCTGAAGAAAAGGGTAATTCCACACTCCTGAGCTTAACTGTTTTACCTGTCAACACTCTTGATCAGTCCCTGTAAAGAATGTGCATTCTCTGGTTAATGTGATAATCAGCAGTAATTAATTCCAGCTTCCAGTAATGAATTACAGCTTCTTCTTGATCAACATTTTAAAAGCCCTTTAAGCTTGTGTCAAGTCGTGTTTGCTCAGAAAGAGGAGTTATCAATCATTCCTGTGGAACTCATAATTCCTTGCGGATTGCTGCAACTGCAAGAGACTCAATTTCAGAGACAAAGTGCCCATTGTGGGACTGGCCACAGAACTCCAAACCTGGCTCTGCAGGGACAGAGGAAGGTGGACCCTTGTCAGGGCTGGGGACGCTCCATGTCAGGGGCTTTGTAACGCTGAGCTGCTGTGCAGAGGCCGAGAGGAAAAGTTTTGTCCTGAGCAGGGATTTGTGGGATCCTCCATCACGCTCTGTCTGAGGAAGACTCTTTTGGGGAAGCTGCTGCAGGGGGAGAAGCTGGCTCTAACACCAGAGGGGCACCCAGCCCCACAAAGGAGTGTCTCCTTGGGGCTTCCTCCAGAAGCACAGAGACCTCCAGATGGCACAGAGAGCAAGAGTGTCTGTGCCGTGTATCAGGGGTGAAGCTGTGACCCAGCTGAGGTCTGTCCATCCCCCTGCCCTCCCACTCTGGGATGTGGCGCCTGCCAAGCCACACAGACGGCTGCCAGCAGCAGAGGAATGTTTGCGTGCATTCCTTGTTAATAAAAATAAGCCTTTTTTAGGGTCGTAGGCAGAGGAGTTGTCATGTCACATCCTGTTCTGTGTCTCCACAGCAACTCCAAACTTCCCAAACACAGGGAGCAGAGCAGTGATGGTCTGTCTGCAATGCATGAGCTCTCAGCCTGTCCTGGCTGTGTCACGCACTGGCCCCCTTCCCAGAGTGGGAGCATGCAGAACAGCGTGTGTGGCAAACTGGCATGCTGCTGCCCCAGTGATGTTCTCTGCTTCACTCCCCTGAAACCAGGGAGATGCTGCCTGTGCACTCCAGCAGAGCCCACAAGGCCCCTCAATGGCAGATGAAAAAATAATATTGCCTCTCAATATTTGGCTCCCAAGTCCAGATCACTCATCTTCCCTTGGATATACGGGTGTTTGACCATGGGTGTTTCACAGGATCCTGGGCCCTATTTTCTCTCTCCTAAGAAAAATTGCTCAGCCAGATAAAACAAGCAAAAAATGCTGCTTCTGCTGATTCATAAGGAAACAATTTCCCTTCTATTTTAGCACTGTACAGCAGGAAATTGCAGAGTGATTTGCTGGAGGAGCAAGAAAATCAGGATAGGACAGATTGTACAGCATTTTCTGAGGGTCGGATGATTCTTCACAACCTTAGAATCTGTGAGCAGGTTTGTGCTGCATGATGTGGTGTAGATTAGAGGTTCATCCCCATCTTCAGCAAGCTCCAGCTTCAGAAGTAGCATAAATGAAGAAGCCTGGAGCTCAGTGGGTCTTATTTATACCACTGGAAAAGGATATCTGAAGGGCAGTGAATCCATGTGTGCTCCTGGCTGCATTGGCTGTGCTGGGGTTTGTGCATGAACTGTTGAGTATTTAATAAACCTGAAGAATTGTCTTTGGAGTGGTGGTTTTGGCACTCAAACCCAGGAGGTTTGGGAAAGGGCTGAGGCCCAGGAGGTTTGGGAAGGTCCTGGCTCTGTGAGTGGAAGGGTCTGGTGGATCTGTATCCAGAACTGATTCCTTTGGGCTGTGGGGAGCTAGCGGGCACAGCAGGGTCTGTTCTGTGTTTCTGGCCTCCTCCAGCTTGGTACTTACACTGGGCAGGGGCTCTGCTCCTCACAGGGATGTGGCTGAACTTCCACTTCCCAGATCTTGAAGTACTTAGGGATTTCAGGAGAAGTTTAGGCTTCACTTTGTGCCTAAAAGCTTAATTTGCTGCCATAGCAGTATAATTGCCTATTCTTGCCTGCTTTTCAGAGTTGTGAAGTGGTTTCTCCCTCCAGGGAATCCTTCTATACTCTCTCTCCTCTGTTGCTGGTCGGGTTTTTCAGCAGCTCTCACTTTCCTGAGTGTCACTGCAGACCTGTGAGGGTTCAATGGCATCAGATTATTCTGCCCTTTTTGCCTCTCATAGTCCAAATGACCTGCAGTGCAGGAAAGACCCTATTTTTTGATGCTGGGAAATGCTGGTTCAGAACTCCTGAAAATTCAGAACTTCAGGCTTTGCCCCCCAATCTTTTTGCACTTTGAACAGTATCCTGGTGAAGTATTAGCTTAGCTGCAGTTACCTTCACATTTGTTTCTGAGATGCCTGTGTGCAGTTTTTATGCTAAGGGAGCATTAAGCCAAGCACGTACTCATATATGGAAAAACAAGTGGAGGCCAGGGGGTGTTAAAGATCACAAAGAGAATGAAGCTGGGCCAGACAGAGGGGTCAGAAGGAGCAGCACAGCCATACCCAGAGGGGTGCCTCCTCCCTCCCTGTGTCCCTCTGCTGAGGAGGTCGGCACCAGGAGCTGTTCCCTCTGGCCATCCTTGCAAACTTGAGCATCTTTATAAATTTCTCAAGAAAAGTTTTCTGTCTTTCCTGGTTGGGAAAGAAACTCAATACAAAAGGGCATAGCAGTGGGAATGCTGTTTTTCCAGCATCTTAATGAAGCAAATCCTACAAGCTATCTGAAGAGGTTCTAGGAAATCTCTGTCCTAACCCGGGGATAAACTGCCTGAATATCCAGGAAGAGTTGTCTTAAAGCAACTCTAAAGGCACGTTCACAGCCTGTGAAGAGCTGCTCCTTGTCTTCTGGTTCCTCTATTGTTGCTATTGCCAGAGATTAGTGTTAATTGCTGAGCCCTGTGGAAAGGGAGTGCTTGGATGGTTTGGAGTGCCTGCAAAAGGAGTGTCACATATTTCAAAGTGTTTGATAAACAGGGAAGCAAAGGCAGATAACAGCATCAAAGCCTACCTTGTGCTCTCTTGGTGTAATGGGCAGCTTTTGAGAGAGGGAGCAGATTGCTGAAGGCCATTATATTACTGGAGAACATGAATCCACTTGACTGGTGACCCCGGCAGCCCCAGCAGGTGATGGACAGCACAGAGGGAGGCACTAGGAGGACAATTACACTTCACATCTTTTCCTTTAATGCACTGACCCCTAGAAAGGAGGCGTGAGCAAACATGGAGAAAAAAACATTGTTTTTTCTAGATTTGGAGTTCTGAATATTCATTATCTCCAGACCACTCCAGTGTTTCAAGCATTAGTTTCAGAGTTACAGGTTGATTTAAAGCTCTTGTTAGAGAATTAGATTCATTTGAATCAAAATGCTTATGTAAGAAATCTAAATATCATCCAGCAGAAAGTGTCTGTCAAGTCCTGG
Organism: Nicator chloris; assembly: GCA_013400495.1. Classification (NCBI taxonomy): domain Eukaryota; kingdom Metazoa; phylum Chordata; class Aves; order Passeriformes; family Pycnonotidae; genus Nicator; species Nicator chloris. The sequence continues at coordinate 43,342 of WAAE01012986.1, forward strand.
CAGCTCATCTTCAGAACGTAGCTGCATATTGATGAAGTGCTCATTGAATAAGAATTATTCAGTCCTGGAGAAGAAACAGAAGTCCTGAAGTAGAGCTGCAAAAGCAGACTGTCATCAAACAGACGTGTGATCAGTCAGGGTTCATGTTGCTCAAGAGATCTTCATTCTGGTCATATCAGTTAGTGCTGCTCTGGCTCTGAGCCTTAGTGAGGGCTCTGCTTAGGCACCTGCCCATGGCTGCAATTGCAGGGGAGTCTGGAACAATCCTGAGCTGGGAGAGGATGCTCTGCACCTGTGGTACCTGTCCCCTGTGCTGCAGGAGCCTGAGCTGCCCCTGCACCTGGCAACACCTACAGCTGGAATCCCGCCCCCCAGACCTAGGACATGGTTTATGTTACAGGGTACTATTATTTTGCTGTTCCTATTTCCCCACACATACACACAACAGAGTCTTCCATTTTAAGCCTTTCTTTAAGCTGTAGGCGTGTTTGAGCCCAATCACATACCAAGGAGGCAAGAGAGAAAATTGCTTACTGAGCAGCCTGGCAAAGAACCTCACTGCTGAAGGTCCTTCCTTGTCACAGCAGCAGAGGTACTTGGGCCTTCCAGGGCTGATTGACTGGAATACAAAACACAGACTGGTGGTCAGGAGGTGTGGGGGTGTAGCTGCCTCTAAAGCAGTTAGCAGCTGAGTTTCAGCACATCAATGAGCTTCTGGTCCATGGGGAGTCTGTCATTTTATTATCACCTGAGCTGCAAGCAAAGCAGAATCATATCGGCTCATCATTGTTCACAGCTGCCACACAACTGCAACACTGAGTTCTGTACTTTCCCTCTTCCCAAAGAATTCAGGATTTTCTCCTGAATCAGAATGGGAGGGCTTAGACTGCCAAAATAAGGAGCCAGCCCAAGACCTGTGGTGTACCTCTGCTTTCAAATGAAATCCTCAGTGCTGACAACAGGCTGTCTCCTTCACAGCAGTATTTTTTGGTTCAGGTCCACAAATCAGCTTAGGCTGGTCTAAGCCAGCCGTCCCTCCATTCCAGCAAGTCACATCAGGGCCACTGACCTGCACTCACTTGTTTCACTTAGATTATACCCTTGTTGATCAGCACAAATGAGCTGAATAGAAAACGGAAAACGTGTCTTTGAGCCCAGCACTTGGCATTGAATTCTCTATACAAAAAGGAAATGCCTGTCTCTTCAGTTTCTTTTCAGCTTTTTGTTCACAAATTCTTAAGGGACCAAGAGAGGCTCCTGGTTCTACTTCTTTGCAGCCATTCATGTGCCTCTGGGAAAGGTTTAGCTTCTGTGCTTGCCAGGCTAATCAAGGAAAGAGAAAACACTGAATATTAGTGCATTTAAACCCCAGGCACTCTAAAGTCTCAAGAAAATAGAAAAAATATTTGGCAGATACATCCACCTGATGCCCACAGCCTCGAGGGCCTCGGCTGGGAAAAACTGTAACAGGAGGGGTTCTTTGAGATGAAGTTTCCTGAATGAGTTATCAACTAGGACAGGAAAAAACTGGAAGAAAAAAAAGGAGAGGACCTGAGTCCCAGATTGGATAAGCCCCAAATACAGAAATTAATCCATCACCCAGTGTAATTAAGCACTGTGGACAGAAAAAATGGGTTTCCAGGGAAGATCCAGGCAGGCTTGCTGGAGGTCCCAGCGCCAAAGGGGATGGCATTGAACCAGCCAAAGGCTTTGAGATCCTTTTCTGTGTTTTCTCCTGGCAAAAGCCTCAGCAGCAGCAGCAGCAGCAGCAGCAGCAGCAGCAGCAGCAGCAGCAGCAGCAGCAGCAGCAGCAGCAGCAGCAGCAGCAGTTCCCTTGGTCTCTGCACTTTTACCCAGGCAGGAGCCCCCTGCCACTTGTGGATCTCCTTGTGCTATCAAAGGCTCTGCAGGCTCATGGTCAGGGTTTCAGAGTTTTAGGGTTTCAGGGTTTTGGAGACATGTTGAGCACTATGCAGGTGCTGGGGCGGGCAGGCAGGAAGGATGGGCAGCCCCTGCCAGCATTCTCTCCCCATCCCTGCTCCTTCCAGCCCTGGCCCAGTGGTCCCTGCCCCAGCAGCAGCCCCGAGGGGGTTTGTGCCTCCTATTCGTGTTGAATATCTCAAAAGCAAGAAGAGGTTCCACAGTTTTTCCTCTTACACCTGGAAAGGGAGGAACTCCACAAAACTGTGATTTAGATCAGTCCCTGGAGCAAGAAAGCTGAGCAGAAGCAAGAAATCAGCATTCCTGAAACCTCTCCTGGTACCTGAGGTGCCTAAGCTCTGGAGCAGAGGAACAACCTCTCCTCTGTTCTGACAGGTACTGAACCCTGAGCAGAGCTCCCTGTGTTTCAAAATATAGCCAAGCTTCATTTTGGCAAGGAGAATATTTCCCGCCATGCCTGGGGAGGGGCCCAGCCCCTGCAGAACCCAAAGGGCAGTAACTGGGCTGCAGCAAGCAGCTCCTGTCCAGCACCAGCTGGGGGGTTGAGACGTGACCTTACTGCTGGTGTGACAGCCTGGGAGGCTTTACTAGCTGAGCTCTCTAATAGTAGGTTAGTTGTTTTTGTGTTTGTTTGTTTGTGGTTTGTTTTTTTGTGAAAACGTAATCTTCTAGTTTAATAAAATGGCATGGTTTTCCCTTGAGCTGGGCTGGCTCCCTGCAGATGCACACCCATCACTGCTCGCCTGGTCCCTTTGCTGCAGGAGAGGTTCCAGTGGCCAAGGGCCAAGTGGTGCTGGTGGCTGGAGACCAAGGGAACTGACAAGAAGACACATACCTTCAGGTATGTCCTTTCTGGTTTTGCTGATTTCTGAACTTGTTCTGCAATCGCAGTTCCACAGGATTTAAGTACAAAAGTTTTTGATATAAACAGTGTATTACTTTTGTGAAGAGGAAAAATCCTGCCCCTACTTTATCCAGCAGTGAAATGCACATTGGTGAGCCTTGACTTCACCTCGTGGGCCTGTTTCCATTTACGTTGTTCAAAATTCTGCAGAGAAACCAGCCAAAGCTGGCACAGGTAATGTGTTTTGCTGGATAATTGCATCTGGGAGCAGAGGATGCTGGCTGGCAGTGTTCTGCAGCCTTAAGTTGGCTGGGTGGTTTGTGTGTTGATTTCTTGCCTGGGTTGTTTAGAATTCTCCACCAGTAAGTAGAGAAATGGAAAATTACTGCCTTGCCCACAGTTGTTACAGAAATCTAAGTCTTCAAGGGGCCCTGGAAATCTTTATGCTGCTTGATCCTAGGGCCAGAGCTCACTCCTCAGTGCTCTTGTTTAACTCCTGACACTGAGCTTTTGAGGCTCCAATTTTCTCCAGTGCCAGATTTTGGTGAGTCAACCGAGTGCTGCCTGCCTGTTCCAGGGGCAGAGGGGGCAGCGTGGGGCTGCATAGGGACGTGCCTGAGCAATCCTAGCACTCTCCAGTTTTGCACAGCAGTGAGAAATGCCCCTTTCATTCTGAACCTGTCCAACCATTCCTCTTTGTTGCAACTCGCTGAAGTCGTCCCATGGCCATCCGTGTGTCCTGTGTAGGCAGTGACAGCCAGTCACTCTCCGTCAGGTCTGTCCATCCTCAAGTCTTCCCCGGGCCCACCATCCCACCCAGATCAGTCTCTTCAACAGCTTTTGTAGGGGAAACCAGTGGAAATCCTCCTAGGGATCCAAAGGGATTTTGTGGAGAGGTCCTCTTTATCCATGGTGCCTCCTTCCAGCAAGGGAGTAATTTCTCTGACATGGCATGTGTCTCCATGCTCCAGTAAATCACATTTCTCCAGTGTGTATTAATCCTTTTTTTTCAGGCTGCTTGGATGGGAATTTGGCTGTAAAATAACCAGGATTGCCCCTGGAGCCCCTTTCAGAAAGGATGCCCTACTGGCCATTTTTTGTTCCCTTGGTGGTAAAGTAGTTTAACTTATAATTTAAAAGCACAATAATCAGTACTTTCATGTTTGAGCTCTTTAGACCTCCCAGGAAAGTGCCATTTGGGTTATGCTCTTCAGATTTTATTGCTGTAATTTCATAACCTCTTTTGACTGAATGAGCTGAAAATTAAGTTTTAAATGCTTCAGCACAAGTGTCTGTCAGAACTGCCCCTCGTTTTCTGGCTGTTTGTGCTCCTGCTTCCATGCATTTGCAAACCTGGAGCGATGGACTTTTGGCACCCTGCTGGGACCTTGCAGCACCTGCTGCAGCTCAGCTTTGCTTTGCAGAGGCTCAGCTTTGCAGAGGCTCCTGCCCCCAGTGCCCCTCACAAGCAGCCACTGGTGCCTGTGGTGGTTCTGCTGATCAGGAATCTGGCAGAGTCTTAGCACCCTCTGTCCTCTGGCCAAGCTGCTCCTGAGTCCTGGCTGCCCTGGGCTGTGTGGCAGAGCTGCACCCCTGGCTGGGGCACCCATGGCCAGGGGTCACTGCCAGGGGTGACACAGGAAGGTACCTGTCACCAATGCTGCTGAACCATTCCTCCCAAGCCCAGAAACCGGGCAAACATGTAGATCCTGGGGGATCCTTCCCAGGATCCATGAGGGATCCCTCACAGCTCAGGGGCTTTCTGAGCTGACACATCCCTCAACAGCTACACGCAGATATTTGTCATGCAGTGAGGTCCCTGAATCAGGGCTGTGGTGGGTGATCTGTCTCCAGATAGAACTCAGGAGGATGCTACAGCTGCCACCAGCCTCTGCACAACTGTCCCTTGACAGCTCAGGCAACTTCAGCCTTGGTCACATTTCTTCCTTTGGTCAGAGCTGCACAAAGGATGGGGTTTTAAAGTAAATGTATATTGTACCAATACTTTTCAAGTCCTATCTTCATTCCTCCCTTCCTTTGGTGTGTGAGTCATCCCAGCAAACCTGTCATGCCTTAAATTAATTTGGCTTGGAAGGGAACAGAGATAATCAGCCATTCCAGGACGGCATTTCTTAAAAGCCAGGGAATGTACAGCACAGGGGAGAGTGCTGCCTGAGCCTTCCTCACCTTGTCAAACGTATCCACCTCTCTCCTGAGGTTGTGACAGGGTCTGTGCAGCGTCTATCAGCTGCTGGCCACCACTCCAGACACCTCCAAAAGGAAGCTCCTCTGAAAAAGTCCTGCTTGCAGAGCTGCAGCTGTCTGGCCTCAAACCAGCAATACGCTCAGAGAAGGGCTGACTTTGGGCACTGTGAGAGGTGTACAAGTTTTGAATTGTTCATCAAAGGTGAGAAAGCTCCCTGTGAGCTCAGTGCAGCGGGGGTGTGGTCCCACCTGGATGTAAGAGTGTCCCTGCTCACTGTTCCTGTACCTGTGCAGGACAACTCAAAGAAGCTCTGGCTGGTGCCCCTGCAGAGTGAGCTGCAGGCAGGGATTAGGGAATTAATATCCCTGATAACAGCCCCCATGCACATCACACACAAAGTGACTTACCCCTTCCACTCTTTGCCAAGACTCTTTCATTTGCAAAGAGTTTTCTGTGAAGGAAAACAGGATTTTTTTTTAATTTTGTTTGTTTGTTTTTCTGTCTTGACTACCACACAGAGAGGGGAGAAGAACCTCCTAAAAAAACCCCACACTGTAAGGAGTGTTCAAGGCTGAGAGGCTTCTGAAGCTGAGGGTTCACCCCAGCAAAGGACAATGCACATTGATGGGTTGAATTCCCACATGGATGGGCTGTACCAAACGGAAGGGCAGACTTTGATGGCCCAAGCCATGGCCAGGCTGGAGCACTCACAGCTGGTAGGACAGCACAGGTAGGAGCTGGCTGTTACCGTTACCTGTTAGGGTTTCACATCCCATTGAAAATCAGGGGGCCAGCAATCAGACAGGAACTGAGTGCGCTGTTAGTCATTCTGTATGACTTTTTTCCAAAGAGGAAAAAAAAGAAGTCTGAAGATCCAGCCCCAGTGGGTCACTAGAGCCCATCAGAGTAGGGAGGAGGCACAGTTACAATGTTAGATTGTAATAGATAGATGTAATGGTAGTTCTCTTTGTTCTGTCATCCAAATCTTACAGCTGAACCTCAAGGACTACCAAATCCATTACAAAGCTTTGCTTTTCCAACTACCCTGAAGTTGCATTATTAGTAGCTATTATGTAATTGCCATTTGTATTTTGAATAATACAGTCTAAATTGTAACTGTTCACAGGACATCAATTGCAATTGCTATGGCATTTTTGCTCTTTTCTTATTTCTCCTTTTGAAGCCCATTTTGTACAACGTGCCCCTCCACCCACTTGCCTGTGCTGAATCTCAGAGGCAGTCAGAGCATATGACAAAGGCAGGCTCTGGTCTGACATAATGCACATGAACGCACTGCTCCCATGTCAGTGGCAACTAATGCCACATCGTACTCTGACCCTGGAGAAACCAAGCTTTGGTTATCATGGACAACTATTTACACTTCCCAGTTCCTGCCCCATGAATTTTAATTTGATTTAAGTTGGAAGATGAATTTAAAATTTGGTTGTAGTTTCTGTTTTAGATGTTCAATGTCCATTGTTTAGAAATCTGGTGTGCCCATGCCAGGTGAGAGGAGCCTGAAAGCCTCTGTGGGGCTGCTGAAACAACCCTCTCAGGTTTGCCTGACATGGCAACAGGGTGAGAGCTTCGACACCAGGCACTTCCACCTGAGCCCGGCTCTCCGAGTGCTTCTGGAACCTCCCTCCCACCCTGCTATCACCAGAGGCAAACCCTAACTGGGTTGTAACATGTGCCTGGGCTGTGCACATTAGTAATACATACAATGTAAAACTTGGTAATTATTATTTCAGAGGCTCAGCTATGCTTTCTGTGCCCTAAAATCTGACACCAATGTCTGAGGGCAAAAGGACGAGTTCTGCAGCTCCTCAGTTCCAAAGCCTCTGGTGCCTGTGTATCTGCACTCTTATTAATTCTTCTGTCCAGAGGGAAGCCAGCCTTTGTTTCCAGCCAGGAAACAAAAGGATCTTCTGACATTTAAGAGTAAGACACAAGAAGGAAAGATAATGAATACCTTTAATACCTCCAGCATGCAGTCTCCTCAGAGACAGGCAGGTAACTGCAGTTTTGTTCAAAAAGGACAGGGAGAAAACTGTAACAATTTTATTCTACAACACAAACACTGCTGCTCCTAAAGTATTTTCTGACAGATAAAAACCAGACAAGCATCAATCAGAGACTTGTCTAATGACATGGAACACTTGGGACCAGCAGCTCCATTAGGGGAATGAGGGCAGGAGAGGCTGGTTGGGGTTATTGCTGTGTAAGGGATCAAGTCTTAAGTCCTTAGCCAGTGAGGGCCTGAGTGTTTCAGGAGGTTTTAGCACATACCTGTAGTTCAATAATTTGCATCTGGAGAAAGTTAACATGCCTGGGATTTTGCTGGAAATATGATTCCACTACTCATAGTACTCATAGCTCATAGCTCTCCTCTTCTGAGCTTGCAGCTCTAAAGCCAGTGATGATGTATGCCAGCAAGAACAGCATGGGAAGATAATGAAACAGTTCTTTGGATGCACAAGAATCTCACAGCCACAGTGAAAATGGCCTCAGGGGGACTAAAAAACAGCAGAAGCCTCCCAGATCATCTTGCTATAGTGGTAATAAACATCCAGTGTGTCTTTTCTGTAGCCCACAGGCAAGAAACTCCAGAGAGCAAACGCAAAGCTCATTCTGCTTCTGCTGAAAGCAACAGGAGTTCTGCCACAGGCAGGAACTGATGCATCTCTTAGAGCTGTGAATCCATAAATACAAAATTCTGAGCAAAGAACCCCTTCCTTGGAAATACACACCAAACATACAAATCTTTCCTCCAGCAGAAGGAGTTCCTGTCTTCAGCTGGACTCTTTTTCTACTGTTTGCCAGGCAGATCTTCATGGAGGCAACTCTCCAAGAGCCTATAGCTGGCTCAGTGCAAGCTGGGATGCCCAGTTTGGTCCATGGCAAATAGCCCCTAAACTAGGAAAAATGTAACAATTAACCTGTCATCATGATTAATATGCCCTGATGGAGGTTACAAATGCCAGGGACCAGGACAGACATCAGGGTGCTTGTGAGTAACATTTTAAAATGTGTTATTAATTGGAATTAGGAAAAATCAGATACTTTGGAAAATAGAAGTGTTTTATCATTGGAACACACAGGATGACTGTAGCTGTTTATTGAACTGGACTGGGCTGTTAAATCCTGGACTGACAATGAAAGTGAATTCTTGGCTCCACATGTCAGCATGGGACCTTTTTACTCAAAAGCAGAATTTGGAGTCTGGCAAGAGGCACATTCTCTAAGTCTCTTTTCTCATGTTCCTCCCATGTGTTCCCCATCCTATAGCTGCTCCACTGCCTTAGTCCTTGCATGGCTTGGCCTCAGCGTGGACATGGACAGGGGAAGGAGATCGTGCTGGTGACTGAAAATGGACAGGAAAAAAGTACCCTTTATACATATATATATATATATATAAGAAATGCAAAATGGGAACGATGATAATGTCTAGTTTAAAAATATGTTGCCTAAAATCTTTGAAACCTAAACTGTCTTCTGTGTCAGCATCTGTCAAGAGGGACCCAGCCGTGAGAACAACACTTATCAAAAAACAAGCGCTGAAACTCCACCAGGAGCCTTTCCGCAAAGATTCGGGCCGGGAGAGGTTCGTGAGGATGGTTTTCCCCTTTTCCCGTTAAGGCACGGCCGGGAACTCTGCAAGCACGGATGCTCCGTGCCCGCTCGCCACTGTGGTGGGCGCTGCCCTCCGCCCCGGCCCCGCAGCGCCGCTCATCCCGAGTCCGCAGCAGCCGCTCAGGGCACCGTGGGAGCAGCCTCGGCACCGGCGGGTGCGTGTGCGCGTAGAGAACCGCGGCGTTAATTAACGGCGTTAATTAACCCCCGGGAGCGACTCCCGGGCCGGCGGGGCCCCGCCCGCGCCGTTTTATGAATGGAGCAGCCCCGCCCCCCGAGCCGGC
>WAAE01012987.1:7925-31344 GCA_013400495.1 Nicator chloris
CCCCCCCAGTTTATATACTGAGCATGACACCATATGATATGAAATGTCCTTTTGGTCAGTTGGTGTCAGCTGTCCTGTGTCCCCTCCGAGCCCCCTTGGTGGTGAGGTGGTTCAAGAAGCAGAAAATGCCTTGGCTTAGAGAGCCCTCAGTAAGCCTTGCTCAGCAATAACTTAAACATTTCTCTTGTGGATGAATAATGAGATGGTTGGCTCTCACAANACTCATACAAGTAAAGAAAAACAAGGAATTAATTCACCACTTCCCATGAACAGGCAGGTGTTCAGCCATTCCCAGGAGAACGGAGCCCCATCATGACTAATTGTGACTTGGGAAAACAAATGCCATTGCTTCACATGTCTCTCTTATTCTTCCTCCCTCTTCCCTGCACGCCCCCCCCNGCTATGTCCTCCCATATTCCTCTTTCCCTTTCCCCTTGTATTGTTGTCACGGGGTGGCCTGGGTGGTCAGGGCATTTGGAGTAGGCTGGCTTCTTACTAGGAGGCACGGCATGCCAACACCTGACCTCTAATCAAAGTCCAATAAAGTCATCTCCACCAGTGGATGGTGAAGAGAAGTTGACTGACAGGCTTTGGGAGGGGCCAAGGCTGGCTGATGCAACACCAGGAATATAAAAGGCAGAGCAGCCATTTTGCAGGTGAACATGTGGCTGCTAGTCACGGAGACTCCCAGTGCTGCCCTTTTTCCTTATTCAGTCTTTTGTTGTATTTTGTTAAAGTTTAATAAGCCTTTTAATTTTAAAAGTGAGCATTGTGTCTCACATCTCTATACTATCAAGACTGGTTTTAGCAGAAATCCAAAGCATAGCTCCATACTAGCCACGGTGAATAAAAATCTGAGCTAAACTCATCTACTGTTCAGCAGTACTTGCACAGCATCAAGGCCTTTCTTTTGGATGTGATCAACCAACCAATTTCTCATCCACCAGAGTCTACCCATCAAGTCCATCTCCCACCAATTTAGAAAGAAGGATGTTGTGGGGAAACATGTCAAAGGCCTTACAGAAGGCTATTACTTAAGTATCTCCTTTGCTTTCTATAAAATAATAGTGTTATACCGTCTCTCATTATAGTTTAAACCCACTCTTCTATAAGAAAAAGAAATAAACACTCCAGCATGACAGCATTTCTAAATGTCTGTATCAGTTGGCTTAAGGTAGGAATAAGACTGAGCTGGTCCTCTTTAGAAGGAAACTGTTCTATGATTGTTTCTGATTTAGTTCCAGCACATCTTTCTACTGAGAAATGCAAAGTACAGAAAGAAGACCTTATATAGCTTTATATTTCAAATTAGTAAGAGAATAATTTACATTTTTTTGAAAGTGTACTTACAGTCAGCACCTTCAATATCATTTGCTGTTTGACTCTTAATGAGAATTGCGTCTCTGTCCAGTACTTCGGTAGAGATGCTCCCAGCTGTAGAGGTAAAGCTAGTCATTAGATTACTGCCACATTATATATAATTGCAGGAACGGACTTCTTGACTGCACCACATATGGGAGATAGATTAATCAAAATAGATGCTGCCCCTTAGAAGCGATGTTTTTCCAGATGTTCCCCTTTTGTATCTGAGCTATTTACTTTGGACCTGAACACAAAAATACTGCAAATTTGTTTCCTTCTCTCTCTGCACTGTGTGGTGAATATGTTCTCACTCAAAGTGTAGATTGTCTTGAAAGGGCACTTTGGCTTATGCCTCACAAGTTCTTGCCTTCATGTAGTATGTGGTGTATGGGGAGTTTACTTGCTTGTTTTTTTGATGGAGTTCAGTCCAGTTGTTTGGCAAACAAATGCTCATGGCTGTAGACCAGAATACCTAGGAAAGGGTTTGTTGTATGGTTATGTGAACAATTGCTCTGTGGCTGAGCTTGTGTTTTTAAACTGTTGCATTGATGTGATTTAATAACAAGTAAATGTGACTTCTCATTACAGGTTTGTCTTTTCATGCATATTACCACATATAGGGTGTTGGGCAGTGAAATACTCTTTTCTCAGAATCTTTAACAAAATGCTAGTTAAAGACTTTCTGAAGAATGATAGAAAGATATTTTTCTTCTTTATTTAAGAAGCTCTATGTTCATTAAAGAAGTTAGGACAGCAAAACATGCTTTTTAAGAACAGTAATCCTGTCACTATGATGATACAGAATGAATAAGTGTCCCGTTCCGCTGCAAAAGCCAGAGTTGGGGAGGATTATTTTGATAGATTTCTCAGACAAAAATAAAGAGCAAATGCGGCAATATTTTATCTGAGAATTTTTTCTTGATTAGAAAAAAAAAAAGATAAGTGTTCCTATTAAATGGGGATAGGAAAAGGAGCAGAGAGAGAGGAAAGAGAGAGATGGGGAAAGAAACAGAAGACAGGGTACAGCGTTACCACAAGAACCCCAGGTCTTTGTCGGCATCGGCTTAGCAGGTGGAGCGTGCGTGCTGGAACTGCAGTGCGTTTGCGTAGCTCCTATGGCGGGCAGGGCGCAATTTCCAAACAGTAGCAGGCTTCGTGTTCCTTCCGTCAGTGGGGAACAGGCTGCAGTGGCCACGATCACAGTCCTGGACCAGCCGCAGGCTCCCAAGGTCGAGGCGCAGCAGCTGCAGGCACGATGGAGTACAGGCAGTGGCTGCAAGCGGTCACTACGGGCTAGTGCTATGGCAGGCTGGTGCGGCAGGCAATGAAGGAAACACCGCGGCTGCGGCAGTCACGGTGTGGATACAGGCGGGCTTGTGCTGCAGGCTCGGCTGTGTGCAGGCTGGTGGCAGCGGCAGCGGCTGTGACCAGGAAGCACGGCGGGGGCAGTGGGCTGCAGCGGCACCTGCTCTGTCGAGGAGGCAGCAGAGCACGAGGTCATCACGATGATAGGCTGGTTTACGAGAACGATGAAGCAGGATCACAGGGAGAAAAGGGCAAGGTGGGTGGAGGGGGGCTGAGCAGACCCTTCAAGCGAGCCCCCGCTCCCTCCAAGACACCCAAAGCAAAAGGGCTCTCCTTGTGTCGTAGCTGCTCTAATGTGCTAAGATTCCTCCCACAGCTTGATTTCCCGGGCACCCGGGCATTCTTTGCATGTATCCAGGTATTTGCTCCATCGTGGAGGCTTTCTCTGCCCTTATTGGTTGCCAGATGAAGCCTCTCCAGAGATGGGGATGCCAGCACAGTCTTTATAGGAATCTTTTGTCTCATGTGTAACATATATTAAGGCATAAATAAAAACTACCTTGGTCCCTGTCCATAAGGTTGCTACTTGTTATGTGCAGAAGAGGCAGTTTGAGTTTGTTCAATAACGGAAGGTGCAAAGTCCTTTGTCTGGGATGGAATAACCCTGTGCACTAGGTACAGGGCAGACTGCTGGAAAGATGCTTTGCAGAATTGTGACTACTGGTGGAACACACATCGAACTGTAAGTCAGTAATGTGCTCTTGATTGAGGGAAGTGGTTTTACCTCTCTCTGTGATACTAGTGTGATTGTATGTGGAGTGCTGTGCACAAATTCAGGTCAAAAGACAGGCAGGGAAAAACTGGAGCATGTCCAAATGGATGGCTGTCAGCATATGGTAAAGAAGTCTAAGATATTAGAATCCCTTCAGCTTTAGGAAGAGAAGGCTAAAGACAAGTCTTATTGGTGTCTATACCTACCTGCAAAGAAGATACAAAGATTATTCTTGAGTGTGTGTTGATAGTACAGAAATAGTAGATGCAAGCTGCAACATGAAAAATTCTGGTTAGACAGAAAAAAAATTCACTATGATGGTTGTCAAACACTGTTAAAAATGACTTTATAATATTGGCTTCCACATTTGTGTATTAGTCTTTATATATTGCTATTGATTGTAAGCATAGCGCAATTTATAACCCTTTTTAGCTGCTTGCTAATATAACCTAATTTCTCATTTTAAGTATGTACCATATAGTCCATGGAAATAGTCGTGTGATGAATATATTATGTTGATGTATACACCTTATAGCTTATAGAAATAATAGTGTGATGAATGTATTGTACTGTAGACCTTAGCAAAATATGAAATGTTACAATACTTCTACGTAACTGTCATCGTTTGATGTTATTGCCAAACATTCTCTACTAATTGTTCTAGGTTAATAATTTTTTTTTCCGAGATCATGACCAAAACAGAAACAAAGGCAAAGAAATCTAACTATGAATGACAAAGATAGATTTATTCACACACACTGAAAAAAAGGAAAAGAAAACAAACATGAAAATGTCAAAAAAAAGCACTTTTTCCTTCTTTCCCCAAACAACAATCTAAATTCAATCTAAACATTCACGTCGAATGTCTCAAACCCCCTGCAGCCTGCCTGAATGCTGCATCGGGTACATTTCTCTCAGTCTCTTGGGATACTATTTAAAATGCTTATCTAGCAGTCACTGAAAATTCACTCAGTCCAACACTGCAGCCAGAAAAAAAGCACTCCTAAAACTACCAAGAAAAAATTGTCCATTTTCTATGAAGCTTCTTTTTTCATCTTCTGTCTCTCAGTCTTCACAGTGTCTCTCGGAAGGAGGGTAAAGGGTTAACAACTTGCTTTCAGTCTGCAGCTTTCCATGATATCACATGCTGTGGGGGGTGAGGACCGGGGGCCCCTGGCTGGCCTCCCCTCACCCTGCCCACAGGGCACCCCCCACACCCGGGGGCCCCTCGCTCTATGCTGCCCCATCTTCCCTTCTCGCCCCCCCCCCCCCAAAGAGCGATGGGGGGGAAGGGAGCTCTCTCTTCTGCCACTTCACAACCAACTTCTGAGGCTCCGGCCGCAGCGGTGCCCACCCAGCCAAACTGCAGCCACTCTGCAACTCCTCCACGGCCGCCTGCCACCCCACAGTGGCCGCTCCCGCTGCCCGGCTAGCACCAGAGCTCAGCTCGGCTCCTGGCTGCTGCCACCGCAGCCCAGCTGTCAGCCACAGCCCAGTCCGGCCCAGCCTGACTGCCCCTGACCCCCCTTCCCTTTTCCCCCCCCCCCGGCCCCCCCCCCCCGCTAAGCAGCGAGGAGGGCAGAAGGGAAAAAGAAGGGGCCCCTGCTGTCTCAGCCAGCCCGGCCACCCCTCCTATCTGAGAAGGGCCGCGGAGGCCAAACCTGCCCCCGCCAAACCTGCCCCCGCCGTTACCTCTGGCGGCTGAAAGGAATAAAGGGCCCTTTACTTCCTGAACACAACTTATATCTCCCTGGTTTGTTCACGCAGACGTATTAAGAATTTCCTGAGGGAAACCAGCCCCCTAGTCTACGTCAAACTACCACAGTAACTGAGAGAACTTTATAAAGAAATTAATTTGTTTCCCACATCTGCTGACTGACCTCTCCAGGTGATAACCATGACACAAAACAGAGCACTGGAGGAGAATTAGAGAAGAACTTGTTAACTAGTTGTTATCAGGGAAGTGTGGAACAACAGGATGAAGCCACAAGAAGGAGTAAAATATATTGACCTGATTTGCAGGATGTTATGTAGATAAGTCAGAGTGGAAAATCAAAATAAAGGAAAGTTTCTACAACATCAAAAGCTACCAAGAATGTTTGAATAATGCGTGAAACTTACTAATATGTATGTACATTAGTAAGGTAACAGTATATGGATATGTTGGGGGTTAGATTTGTTTCTTTTCTTATAGAATTTTTTCCCATAAGTTGCTAGGAGACTAACTACTGAGTACTTACGAGTACTTGGCCAAAACAAAAGAAGTGGCCAGAAGTTGGGAGGGGAAAGATAACGCGGGTTTTGGGGACAGGGAAACGATGGGCTGGGGACAGGTAGTGTGTCTCTTGCCCTGGGCAAGGAGGGAGGAGAGCAAGGCTGTTTGCTTGCTGCGAGAAGGGTTCATGGTCACCACAGATTCCAGTATTAGAAAGCCACCATCACCTGCTCGTGTGCCCAGGAACTCTGAGCTTGCTCCTTCCTGCCCTGCTAGAAGCTGGACCGGGCTCTGTCCTACTGGCACTGCTTTCTTTGATGCTGCTCCTTTCTTGCTACAGTGTACCCCTGCACTTCCCTGCCCTGCTGGGACATCCCAACATCCCAGCTACCACCGCAGGACTTCTGAGTTGTCTCATCTACCAACCCGGGATTTTCCACTGTTCCAGCTCTGCTCTTGGAGTCCCGCAGGAGCCCCAAAATCAGACTTACCTGGGCTTTGTGAAGCAAAAACCCCTCGAGGTTCCTGGTTATGTTTTTGTTGTTGTTGTTGTTAATGCACTAGTTGTTGTGGTTTGTTTTGTTTTGTTATACATACTAGTAAAGAACTGCTATTCCTGTTCCCAATACCTTTGCCTGAGAGCCCCCTTAATTTTCAAATTTGTGATAATTCGGAGGGAAGTGGTTTGAATTATTCATCCCAAGGGGGGAGGGGGTGGCGTGCCCTTTCCCTAGCAGACACCTGTCTTTCAAACCAAGACAAGATAACACTCTCTTAATGTACCTGTGTGTTCGTTGGCCGATAGCCAGGAATACCCCTGTGCTGGACATTCTCCTTTTTTATTCCCTTATTAAACTTTTGAAAAAAATATTCTAAGAGTGAACTTCCGTTTTTCACAAACACCACAGTAGTTTGCCCTATTAGTCTGTAGTAATCATAACTCATTAGAACAGGGCCCTGAGCAACCTGCTTTGAGCAGGATGACCTCCAGATATGCCTTCCAACCTTGTGTGAGAGCCTGGAAAAATTGATGTCTCAAGACATTTCAGCATGCATGTGTGTGGGGGAAGGGGCACGTCTGGCCTTGCTTTGGTGAGGCAGATATCTGCCCTATACACCTCCACCCCTAGAGCCTATATCGCAGCCTGCCAGTAGCTGCCAATCATGAAACGCCAGGAGAAATGCCCCACACTCTCCTAACCAAGCTTCTAAGTGGCCAAATGACCAGAATTTCCACCTGGGGAAAGGGCCCAAGAAGGCCAAGGGGTATTTAAGGCCAAACATGAGACAATCACTTTGTCTGGACCCTACCTCCTTTTGGAGTTTCTATCATGATGGGAAACCAGGAGCTGGTAGCTATATGTGTGCCTTTCTGTATCTTTTCTATCCTTCTATTTTTCTTCTCCTTCAATTCCCTCTTCTTGGAATACTTGAATGACTTGTAATTGAACAGGCTTAATGTTTGCAAACTTGAATGGGCTAAATTAATGTTTTGAGAAGTCTTTTATATGGATTGAATATTGCACTAAACCTTTTGCCAAAGTTGCCTTGATTTTCTAAAGTTGCTGGTGTAGTTATTTTTTGTTGCTTTGACCTCTTGAGAATATCTTGTCAGTATTTCTACTATGCATCTAACTCAGAGTACATGAACAATTGTTCATGTAAGCATGTTCATGTAATTGTACATGTTTAACATGTAAGTGTCTTGGTTTGAAAGACAGGTGTCTGCTAGGGAAAGGGCATGCCCCCCTCCCCCCCGCCCACCCTCCTTGGGATGGACAATTCAAACCCCTTCCCTCCAAATTATCACAAAGTTGAAAAATTAAGGGGGGCTGTCAGGCAAAGATATTAGGAATGGGAATAGCAGTTCTTTACTAGTATGTATAACAAAACAAAACAAACCACAACAACTAGTGCATTAACAACAACAATAACAACAACAACAACAAAAAACCAGGAACCTCGGGGGGTTTTTGCTTCACAAAGCCCAGGTAAGTCTGATTTTGGGGCTCCTGCGGGACCTCCAAGAGCAGAGCTGGAACAGTGGAAAATCCCGGGTTGGTAGATGAGACAACTCAGAAGTCCTGCGGTGGTAGCTGGGATGGTGGGATGTCCCAGCAGGGCAGGGAAGTGCGGGGCTACACCATAGCAAAAAAGAAAGAGCAGCACCAAAGAAATGGTGGTGGTGGGACAGAGCCCGGCCTGGCTCCCAGCAGGGGCAGGAGGAGATGAGCTCAGAGTTCCTGGGCACACGAGCAGGTGATGGTGGCTTTCTAGGACCAGAATCCGGTGGTGACTGTGAACTCCTAGCAAGCAGACAGCCTTGCTCTCTTCCCTCCTTGCCTGGAGCAAGAGACACACTCCCTGCCCCCAGCTTGTCCTTCCCTGCCCCCAAAACTCGTATTATCTTCTCCCTCCCAACTTTTGGCCACCTCTTTTGTTTTGGCCAAGTACTCGTAAGTATTCAGTAGTTAGTCTCCTAGCAACTTATGGGGAAAAAATTCTATAATGAAAAAAAAGAAATCTAACCCCCAACAATAAGCCATGTTAAAAAATCTTGTCCACCAAATCTTAAAACTTGGTGGGGCCTTTCAACCCCACACCAACATGAACTGGAAATCAACTGGAGATGAAGCTCCTTTATAAGAGAGCTTTTGTCCTAGGGTGACTTTATGATGCTTGTATCCCTACATTGTCTGCCCTGTTTGTCTTGGATATTATGTCCTGTACATTTAAGGCTAGAGCAAAGAGGGAAGGAGCGTGCAGTTTTTGTTTTGGAGGAACTGCTCTGACTCCTCCAGATTTTTGGTTTTTCCCTGCTCAGACTGTGCTGTCTTCAGACAGATGGACGGAGGTTTTTTTTTTTTTTTTCTTTTTTTCCTTTTAAATTGGTTTTTGGCTAGCTGAAGCAGAGAAGGTTCCTGGACAAATTCTTTGCCTTTTTCTTGAGACTGAAAATCTGTCCTGGACTGAAAAGACCAGAGAGGCACCTGCGGCCCACTGGGGCCTGGGCCACCCTGAGAGAGACTGAGAGAGAGACGAGTTGTACCCACAGCAAGGACACTTTCATTCAGGGAATCCCTTTTGGAGCGGTGAGAGGTTTTATTGTTTCGTATTATTCAATTGCTAGTGCTTGTGGGCTTTTGTTTTGTTAAATAAATAGTTTTTTCCACTTTTCTCAGAGGAAGTTTATTCCCGAACCAACTGAGGGGGAGAGGCTGTTTTGGGCTTGCTTCCAGAGGATCCAATTTAGGAGGGTTCCTCCCAAATTTTGCCCTAAATCAGGACAGCTTTGCTACAGTGTCTAAAAATGAAATGAAACTATATTTCAATGAAAAGTAATTCCTGTGTTTTCTAGCTTCTCTGTTGACTACATCTCCAGACAGGAAAATGAGATTAATTTTCTGATAGCTCACTTGTTTTTAATACAAATTTCACTTTGATTTGACTGAGGATTTTGAAGGCAAAAACAATGTATTGCTTACCTTTTTTTAAACACCGCCTCCACACATTTTTTTTTAAAGGAAGCTATGGTTGATTTTCAATTCAGTTTTCTAGAGAAAAAGATTATGAAACTCCAGGGAAATGTGGATTTTTTAATGGTGAATTTTGTCCAGTAGGTGTCCCTCATTCATAAAGAATCTTAAAAGGATGTTTTCACTGCCAGACTGTAGATAAATGAAGAGAAAGGCTTCAAAAACAATTATCTGCCTTATCATTTGCCCATTTAAAATGAGGTACAAATTACTACACTGCATATTACTGGACTTTGAATTTTCACAAGAAGTAGCTCCCATTCTCACTCTGTTTCAGTCTGAACAAAAAGAATGGGAAGCATTGTGGCAAGAAAAGGCAGGGGAGCTGGCATGGTGGTGATTCACAGCCATTAGGCAATTCTGATGTGGTTTGAGCAAGGCTTCTCTGATGAATGGTCACCTGGCAACAGCTTTAAAAATAATTTTTTGTATTGACTTCCTTTGTTTTTCAAACAAAACCCTTATATTCTCTGTGTCCTATTGAAAGACTATTATTTCTTTTACCTTGGCCAGCTTTAACGTTTCCAGGTGGTGCTGGAGAAATTAGGTGAAGAAACAGAGGCACTATGTCTTTGGCTCACTATTGGCAGCTGTGCTTCTGGCAAAACCTGATGTTTTTAGGATGGAAGACGTAATTGTGCTTCCTTAAGGGCACCCAGCTACCTCACAATTTTTTTTTCCTTTATAAATTTAAAATTTAAAAGCTATATATTTTTACTGTAAGTGGAGGGAGCAGGAGAAAGAACTGTAACAGCTTGAATGAACTGCAAATGCCATGATGACTGGATTGAGCTAGGAAGGGTCTAGGCTATGTGGGAAGCTATGTATCCTAGGAATACTTTTAGAATAATAGGAATGTTTGAATAACATGTTTTAATTGTAGTTAAAGAATATTCATGTCCTTGAGCTACATCTGCTTGATCCAAATAACCTCAAATCAATAACAGGTCTTCAATTAACCACGTGGACAGCACACTGCGATGATGCTTCAGCATTTGCTTCTGGGTATCTAGATGTAGCTAACTTGCTATAGACTGGGAATTGTTGTATTAGAAAGTAATCAAGAGACCCTCTTAGTTCCTACTTTAATCCATGCATAGGGGAAGTAGAGAATATGTGGCTAAATGGAATAAATAGTGACAATCTTCTGGAGACTGACCCACAAGTCTGTGTTTCTAATACAGAAAGTGAAGAAGGAGGTCTTTTTGCTCTGGCCTAGAAACTGCACCGTGCTCCTCTCTTCCCCATTCAGTAATAACCAGTAAATTAGGAAAAGTGACTGTACTTCATATATTGGCAAGCTACACTACAGCAGCTGCATGTTAAACACAGTTTCTAGCTGGGATTAAACCACAACAGCAAGACAAACCCTCAATTCTGTGATCTTTATGTTCTAGGTAATAGTGCATGAGTGCTTAGAGAGATGAGTGTCCAGCAATGAGCCATAGTACATCTTGGTTGAACTGCTGGGAACTGGGATTACTGGAGCAAAAACTTCTGAGGACTGGGATTGCAAGGATCATGTCTACCTCATGAGCTTGACTATAAGACTAAGGCATGGAGGATTTGTAAAGAACTCATTAGGATCAGGTACTAACACTTTCCAAGTCTGCTCTTTCCTAACCAAGTGTCAAGCAGCATTGCCAACAGTAATACAGTTTCTTGTTCAGATGGTCGAGCCACACATTTGTATGTGTAATTTTGCAGGATAAAATGTAGGTGTGGTACCACCACTACTGTCTTACTGAATTTGTAGTTGCCATCTCATTTTCTACTCAAAGACCAGAGGTGGAAAAAGAAGAAAGGATCACAGTTCCCCTGCCCTCATCTTTTATTTTCTACTACTAGATCCTAGAGAAATTGTTAGAACATTTTTCTTAGCGTTTTCCCTACATGATGATATTTTTATCTTGTATTTATGTCTCACAGTTGCCAAGTTAGCTGACCCAGGAACACATGTCTGGCCTACTCCCTGGACAGATCACTCTGCTATCTCTCCCAGTCAGGTAGTGGTGAATACACATGGGGATTAGGATCTCTAGTAAACATTATTAGCATATTTGTTAATCAACAGGAAATTGCTGGTATGATATATAGCTGGAATGAAATATGGCCTCTCTGGGTTTGGAGCTCTGAGAGGTCAAGAAAACACGGCAAGTAATATGAAAAGAACGTTGATTTTCTGCCATGAGTTCTAACAGAGAACTACCCAGTCACAGCAAAAAACAGTCCCTGCACAGCAAATCCTAGGAATGTAGCCTGAAGCCTCAGACTCTGGAGAGGAGCCAGCTATAAAGCTCCCCTCAAGTTGAGACTTGAGTCCATTCACTTGGACACAGGGTCTATTTACAGATGCTAAATTTTACTTGCTGGTGATGTCGCACAAGCCAAAAATAAAGCAATTTGTTTTTTTCACCTTCACAAATGTAGTTCACATTTGTTTAAAGCTATGGTTCCCAGGCCTGCCAGTGAGTCCAAGGTAAGATATTTTTGAAAATAGAGTAATTACCGTAGCAGGCTTTTGTGTAATACATCTGTTGACACATGCAAATGATGGATACTATAGTACATTTTGGTGTACAATGACTATACTAATCTTCTATGACCAATGAAGTGGTAACCTTTTAAGAAAGAAGAAATAGCCATGCTCTTAAGTGTCCCCTTTACTTTGACTACAGAATGTCCATTATTTCATCTTGCTGCATAATATAGGTATTTATTTGTTCTTTGCCTGAAAGACTGTGGTTGGAAAATATTTGGTAAAATCAGTAGTACCAGGTTATAGGAGGAATAAACCATCCAGAAATGTATATATCTGTTAAGATATAATTATTTAAATAATTGGCATTATATTGTAGCAACTTCTTCAATTTCCTATTGTAGGAAAATAGTTATTTTTGGACATCATGTCACTCAAATAACTACATACCTATTTTAATGGGGAGCTTGGATATGCCAGGAAATATGAGGGATGCGATCCACAAACTACACAGGGCTTTGTGACCTTAAGCATCAAATATTATGTGGCATACAGAATAAAAGGGAAAGGATTTTTTACCATGCCTTATCTGGCATATTTAATAAAGTTAACTTTGGTGGAATTTCATATGAAGAAATAGAAATGGAACAACATTCCTATTTTGCTGTAGGTAATTTTTTTCTTGAAATTCTTTTCACTTTCTTTGAATAACTAACGCATAGTAGTGTTGAGGGCTGCATCAAGAATGCACTTTATTTCCTAATTGCTCCTACATAAAATATTTTGGTTCATATCCTGAAACAGTCTTGGAGTGCAGGAACTACTTATTTCCTCCTTCCCTCCTGCTCCATCCCCCTGCCCCCTCAAGCTATATCAGAAAATGGGCTCCAAAAGTACACTTAATGCACTTTAATCAGTAACAGGTGCTCAGTCTATGTGGTCAGACTAAAGCTACTCCAGAATAAAGGCCTCAACTGCATGTGTTGTGGACATGAAGTCCTCAGCACTAGGTGCTATGCTGTACTGCTTCCTAATGCAGTCAAAGACTGTGATGCCGTGAAAAAAGAACAAATAAAGTAGAATTGCAGAGTATTTGGGTAAAATAATTTTAAATGTCTTACACATCTTACTGGGGAAGGCATTAGATTTTAAGCTGATGAACTGAGATGGGGAAAAGCATCTTTCTGTTGTTTTAGCTAGCAATTCTTATGTCTAAGATTGTGACCTGCTGTATCTGCATGTGGTGAGGACTACACCCAGTGCAGGCAGCTCAGTGAGCAGCTACAGTGCAAGGTGCAGACTGTGCCCTGAAGTGAGGAGGAAATGGCTGGAGCCTCCAGCAATGAGCCATGACCTGGCACCAACCCCTTGCATAGCTGAGGGTATGGGGACTTTGGGGGCAGGCTGGTTTGTCACTCGAGGACTCTAGCAACAAATGAAGGATGAGAAGATTCCAGGCCCAAAATCACCATTGGAAGAGGTGCAGAGACTGTAAGGAAACAAAAGCCCAAGGATTTCTTTGTTTGGGATCCCTCCCGGGCAGCACCAGCACAAGCCTGTTGTGCTGCTGCTGCACCACAATAGAAGGCTCCATCATAACTTAAGGGAACCAGACATCTGTGACTGCTACAGAAAACCTGGGGCTGAAGTGGTGAGGGAAACCTCTCTGTCCGTGTAAGTGGAACATCTAGGCAGTCAAGCAAGGCACCCACTGACTCACTGGAGCCACTTGTTGCGATGGGCCATCGATCCTAGTGGTAACAGTCTTAGGTGGTGCGAGTGTGACTGCCACAGCAGTTCCTGGATGGTCAGACAAGAAAGTTTCTTCAACACTAGCATCATCACTGCATACAAAGGAACCTCATGTTCAGGCTGGGTAGAACATGTGGTATTGCCACTGAAAACCGGGAAATAAAATCTCTAACTACTTTGTTATGTTAGAAAGTCAACTTTGTTTAGTGTTGAGCTATATGGGGATCCCTCCAAAAATCATGTACATGAGTTCTCAAAGCTTTTAACTATTTATAGATTTTAGCAAATAAAGGAATTAGTGTTCATTGGTTAACAAGTTACATAATTGTCTTCATTAATTAGTATTCTATCTTCTATTGGTAATTGATTTCTTGCTTCTTATGCCAATTAGTCCACATTTTCTGTCTTTTTATTAACTTTTTTCCACATAGGGAGAATCCCAGTAATTGTCTTAGTTAGTTTCTTCTTCATGTCTGATTTCTGTAACTTGTCTTTGTGGTTTATAAATTCTGCATCCTTGGTGTTCAAGTCTCAACAATAAATTTCACTTCCAGGATTTGTTGATTTCCTCTCCCAGGTTTGAGAGCACTGAAGCATGACAGACCCTAAATGTTTTTCTAAAACATGGATATCACCCAGAGCTTGCTTGTTAACTGCTATCTATTTAATGGAATAAATCACTCTTCTTGTTGACTAAGTCATTTTTCCCCACTGCTAAATAGGGCCCTTTTAAAAGAAATATAACTTGTTTGGTAACAGTACCTATCTATTTATTTATTTAGTTATTATATTTCAGAGGAGTGACTATAATGATGACAAGGATTGAAGTTTTGATGTACAGACTAGCCCAGTATGATTTCCTCTTACTAAGAGCAGAAAAAATATTTTGCAAACATCTACGTGAAACCAAATATTTTTATGACTTCTTATATTGTGGCTTAGCCTCAGCTAATGGGCAAATCCCAGCCAGCTGCTTGCTCATCCCTGTCTTTCCCACAGGATAGGGCAGAAAATAAAAAGAGCAGGAATGAGAAAGCTTGAGGGTATGTATAAAGACAGGGAGATTGCTTACCAGTCAGTTTTGTGGGCAAAAAAGGCTTATTGTGGGTAAAACAAATTAATTGCCCATTAAAATAAAAACATAATCACTAGTTGGAGTAGTGGGAAATAAAGACAAACTTTAAAATAACACCTTTCCTTACACCTTTCTCAGACACCATATCACTCCTTCACTCTAGTTTCCTGGTAGACCCCTCCCCCTCTTCAAGTGATGCAGGCAGATGATGTGCTGCAGTCAGTCCATAACACCTGTTGCTCCTTCCTCCTCACACTTTACCCCTGCAACCGTGAGAGGGTTCTTTTAGGCTGCAGTTCCTGTCAAGCAAATATGCAGTGGTATGAGTTCTACACTGGCTGAAGTTCCCTCAATAATATCCATTTGCTTCAGCAGGGAGTTGTCCATGGATCGTAGTGACTATCTGCACTGCTGCAGGTCCTCCATGGAATGCAGGGAGTATCTTCTCTGGCACCTAGAGCACCTCCTCCTCCCTCTCCTCTTTCTCTGGCCCCGATATTCCGTCTTGGATTTGGGTTTTTTTGATGGTTTTATTTGTTTGTTTGCTTGCTTGTTTTGTGTTCTCTTCCTTTCTCTCTCTCTCTCTCTCTCTGATGTTTTCTGTCTTTTCTTACATACATTTTCACAAATGCATCTCAAACTTTACTGGTAGAATCTTCTCTGGTTTGCGATGGGTCTCACTGGAGCTTGCTGTAACTGGCCCAAGCCAGCACAGTACCTATTCACCATTTCAGCCCTCCTGCTGCCAACATCTTGCACCTACTCCAAAGACAATTTTGTCTATTTGAAAGCCTGTAGAATGACTGACAAGGCAAAATTGATAAATCTTGATTGACTTGTTTATTCTAACCCACAGATTAGGAGTGTGGTACCGATCAGCCAACAGGTAGGAAGGAATCAGAAAGAGATTATTGTATTGTATTACTGTACACAGGTTTCTTTAAAAATTATAGAAGATACACACAGAATAAAAGAGAAATACACAGTATCTTTACTGGTCTCTGTTTCTACTTTGTCTGCTTTTGGACATTTTAATTTTATTAGGGTGAGGTGAATAGTAAAGTTACGTTAATGGCATATGACTATAAGAACCTTAGACAATATGAAATTTCTTAGAAAGTGAGCAGGAATTTTTTGACCAGAAAACAAGGATGCTGCTTTAGCCTGAACCAGTATTGGAGTCTAAATTCGAGATTAAAATACTAATATATTACATTAGCATTTGTTGTATGGCACAAAATGCACAAAAATGAAATGCACTAAAATGATGCCTTAAGTTAAACATGGAAAGCCTTGTTCTGTGGTGGAATTTCACAGAATGTCATCACTGCCCAGGGACTTCTCACTCAGACTATGTATACTGTATATTTGGGAGGGGAATAATTAGCTGTGAGACTCTTTAAATTTGAGGTATCTGGTAGGAAATAGGACTTAGCCTTCCTGCAGAGTAACTAACAGAAGGAGAAGCAAGAGTTTATCTTTATCTTTTTAATTTACGATTATTCTCTTAGGTAGTTTGTTCTTAATGTTTATGTACTGGTTCCACATGGTCTTCTCTGCTTTGAATATTTGGGTAAAGAAACAAAGAAAGATGATCTATTCACAGGTGTATGTTAGTGTGCTTATTTTTAGGGAGACCAGTGACCATGAAAGCTGATTTATAACGTTAAAAATAAATATCTGTCTCTACTACCATATGACAAAAGAAATAATGTAAGTTCTTTACTTTTTTTCCCCAGCATACCTCAGTTGAGCCTTTTTTGACATTATTGATAGCTCATGATTCTCTAGGCCCAGATCTAAACCTTTGGAATGAGGGTTAGGCATGAAAATTAAGCATCAAAATGTGTTTAGCATTTGAGACTGAGCAAATCTACATCTTCATGGTTTTGCTTCTTCTCCTGTTAGGCACATTTACACTTATGCAAGGTAGTGTAGTCCTGGAATATCCCAAGTAGATACACTGTAAATTGTTTCAGGACTGCAACATACATTTATTTAGGAGCACCACATTGCTAGCCTGGCTGTTATGGGCTAACCCTGACACACTGTTGAGCCCCATACAGCCACTCATTCATTCCCCCATAGTGAGAGTGTAACAGTAGGAAAACTTACGGCTTGAGATTAGATGTCTTAATAAGTAAAGCAAAAGCTGTGTGCTAAAGCAGAACAAAAAAGTTAATTTAGTACTTCCCATCTACAGACAGACAAATTTAGCCTTTGCTTAATTTGATTATTAAGCAAATTAAGACTTCATCACACATAGCAGTTACTTGGGAAGACAGAGTCCATAACTCCCAGTATCTCCCATGGTTTTTTTCCTCCAGCTTTGTAAGCAGAGCATGGCAATATATATATGGTTGCTTTTCCAATCTGTTGTCGTTTTGCCTTCTTAGCCCATTGAGGAATGCTTTATTAGTGATTGAGACGTTCATAGAAGTGATACAAAATATAAGGAAATACAGGAAATAAAGAAATGTATGCTAACGGCTATGAATAGGCAATACTATCAGCCCTATTGAATGAATCAATTCGAATCTTCTACAGGACACTTTCTATGCTTGGAATAGATAATTTCTATTGTTTGTGTAATTTGTTCAGTTCTTTCGGCAGGACTTTTCAAGGTTCTGTATATCCAATTCAGATTTATCTGGCTATTTCAAATTTTTATTTTTAACCCTGTCTACCTCCATGCTCTACTCACAGAAATGAAATGTATTGAAACTATATACTGTACAGAAAGTTTGGCTATTGGAACAGTTGGGGAATTCCTTGTGTCAGAGACTGAAATATTACAGTTTATGACTTAAACATTTTCATGAAAGACTTTTAAAACTGTATTACAAAAGCTGCAGAGAATGGGGCTCTGAGAGGTCCTAAACTTGTTTGCTGATGATGATAGGATAAAGTGACAACTCAGGGTTGGGAACATTCAGAAAGCACAAGCCCAATACCTTCAGGGTGGAGACCACAGCCCCAGAGCTATCAGCTGCCAAGCTTCACACAGACCCTTGCACCAAAGGTTGGGGGGAGGAGAGGCTTTGTGTGTATATTGGAAAAACCTCTGGTCAGAGGCACAGTGATCACCAATCCTCTGATGTGCAAGCAAGCTCAGCTGTGGGGCCCTTCACCCGGGGAAAGCTGCATCCATGTGAAGAACAGCAGAAGGGATGTCATGGCCTGTCAAAGGCCCCCCTCCACAGAGTTCCCCAGACCCTACACCAGAGATGATGCAACAGACCCTCAGTGTTGCAAAGGACACTGTTAAACTGGCCCCCTGCAGGGGAGGCACCTGGGCCTTCCCACCTGGCCCAAAGCGCATATTAATCTGTGGGATTCTATGCTCTTTGGCATGGGGGCGGCATGGGGGCGGCGATGGGGGGCCCTCACCACCAAGAAGACCAGCTGGAGGGGAGCAATGAGTCATCATTGAGACCCTCGTATGGGTGAGGGATATGCTTCCATCTAACCCCTGTCACTCTCCCTCTGTCCTGTCAAGATCTGATTACTAAAGTTCTTAGAAATGCCCCTGCCTGAATTAAGGTACAAATGAGACCATATGCCAGTGACAATAGTATGGGTTTTATTTGATAGTAAATATGGGAGAGACAGAGAGTGAGAGAGAAAGAAAGAAATAGGAAATAGGTGGGGGGGGACAGAAAGAGAGCAGCAGGGACAGAATAAGGAAAATATCAGCACTCCATGGATCCCAGTGATGTTCTGTTGATCCACTCCCACTGGTCTTCTTGATGTTGAAGGTTCCCCTGAAAAGCATAGAATCTGATGGATTAGTATACCTGCTCAGGTCAGGTAGGAAAATCCAGGCACATCCCTGGAGTGGGAGAGTTTGCCATTGTCTCTTACAACAGACTCTGGGTTTGTTGTACCATGTGCAGTCCTGTGGTGCAAGGCCTTAGGAATGACTCTGGGGGGCACTTTGGGGGCCTTTGATGGATTAAGGCACCCCCTCAGCTGCCTCTTACCTGAATGTCTTGTGGATGTTGCTTTCCTGGGGTTGGGGGTTCCATAGCCAGTTTGTGTAAGGGAGGATGGGTTCACAGCCCCTGAGCAGAAGTTACAACACACCAAAACCTCCTCCCCTCACCACAACTCGGGGGGAAATATGTTCAAAGCTGCTCCCAGCAAATAGGTCTGTGGGCTATGGCCTACCCCATCCCGAAGTAAGCCAAAGACGATTCTTAGTGGGGCTGCTGGGTTTGGCTCACATTCTTTTCCTTGTTTACTTGTTTGTTTCAGGTGATTGAAGAACAGGTTTTCCCTTTATCTAATCGCAGTAGTTTGACTTAGAGTCCAAAATTCCAGTCAGGCATCTTCAGGGAGGCTTCATTGGTTGTAGCTTCTTTACACAGTTTTTATTATAATGAGCAAAACTTTATATGAGTGCTTGAGACATGACATGTGCACCCACCCCCCATGCACACTTCTTTATCTCTTTCTTTCTTTCTCTTTGCCTCCTGTGAAAAACGAGGTTCACTTTCCTGGTAAAATTTAAAGAGTTTAATAAAAAGACATTAAGAGACAGAAAAAAAGCAAAGGGTTAATACGGCCAGGTGTCTTGGCACTGAGCCAAGAGCAGGCCTGAAATCTCTCAGGCACCCTTTAAATACTTTTTCTGTTCCATCTGCCTGTTGCATATGCATAGGGTGTGATGCATATTCATCTTTTTCCAAGAAGAGTTTTGCATGGCCACTCCTTGGGTCCGCCTTTTTAGAGCATGCGTGTTCCTTGGCTGTAGTTTTCTTACCCCCTCCAGTTTGGGCTGTGTCCGTGCTTTCTTCACACGGCAGGTGCTGATAATTTGGCACATCAGTAGCAGGGTCCTCTTCACATGTTCATTGGATGTTATCCCAACCAGACAGACAGTTCAATTACAAGCACAGGTATATACCAGCTATCCCACTACTGTGTCTAAGTAAAAAGAACTATACAGCAGAGTCATTCTGACACTACACATATAACATTCATCTTAATACTTGCGAAAAGCCAATATCATGACATGTATCTATAACACTCCTTTACTATTAAATAAAATATATCAATTTTTTGGCACCAACATCCAACCTTGTTTGGTTTGAATCTCGTTTTGGGGTGTATTTTGAACCTTCAAAGTTCTTTCTGTTTTATACACAGAGATTTTATTTTCTTTGCTCCTCTGGGTTTAAACCAGATTGCAACACCTTGTTAAATATTTAAAGAAAGAGGAAATAGCACATTAGTTTGAAGACTCCCCCAAGTTTGTTGTTGGGAATAAGACAGAATGCTAACTTCTGAAATCTTTCTATTAAAAAAAAAAAAAAAAAAAAAAAAGTAGTATCTATCTGTGAGGGCAACGTCCAACAAGGATGTGTGGGAAGTTGTTAATTAGCTGATAATAAGAATATAAAGTTTACCTTTTGAACTCTGGTTTATTTGAATTGTCTGGAGGTTTGGGGATGCCTTTAAAGTTAGGGTTATTCATTCTAAGTTATAGCAAACTCAATAGAATTTCTTAGATATGGAAACTGGGTAAGGAATTTGTCAAGAACAAGGTATGTCGTGAGCTTGTCAGTATTCCCTAGATTTGATTGAGTTGGGAACTCCCACAAGGACAGCCTTTTTTTCTAGTATTAAGGCATTCCTTTCTTGCTGAAATGGAAAATCTAAAATATCCTATTTGAAATTTAAAAAACCCAAATCAAACAAAAAAACCCCAAAAAACAAACAAAACAAAACAAAAAAAAAAAAAAAAAAAAAAAAAAAAAAAAAAAAAAAAAAAAAAAAAAAAAAAAAAAAAAAAAAAAAACAAAACAAAAAACCAACCACAAAACCCTAAGAATTTCTGAAACTCTGAATTTAAAAAGTTTTTTGCTGCTGTTAAAGGATAAGGAAAAGCTTTGAGGTAATTCCAATTTCATTGTCCTAAGGCTCTAGTTGATTTTTTTTGTAATGGTATGGGAGAAAGTGGAAGATACATGGATTATAAAACCTATTTCATTTGATCTCAAAGGAAAATTCAAGAGACATCATGTGAATTTCCCAATACTTCATATGAAGTCTCTGACAGAAGCCTGGAATTCCTGAGCTCTAAGTCAATACTTTAAGAACCTGGCTGTTTTTTACATCTTATGCCCATCTGCTGCCTCCCCAAGTAAAACCTTGTGATTTTGAGCCAATTTCAACCTAGGGCAATGTCTGCTCTCACTTGGCTGAGTATAGACGTAAGTGGTGGTGTAAATTAGCAGTTGAATATAACTTGATTATAAAATTGGCCAAATTCGGTGCTAATTAACTTCTACATTCAACCATAATTATATATTTGTAATAAGAGTAAAGTTAAAATATTAAGAAAGAAAAAATAGCATTTGTCACCAATAAGTGAATGGCAAGTTTGAAAAGACTGGTAGATTTAGTCTGCATTTACATTTGCTGCTGAAGACAGACACACCTTAAAAATCCATTATTTTTAACTTGCTGAAAGCTCTCATCAAGTGACATGAAAATTATGATAGCAGCTTCTGTAGGTAGTAGACATCTCATCCCATAGTACTGTTTCTTGCAGAAGAATTACTGGCACTTATTTTTCTCTTGTGTGTGATTCATATATCTACTGTGATCCAAAAGTAACATGTTTGAAAATACATTTATATACGTCTTGTCTTAGGTTTGAAATTTAAAACTGGACAGAAACACTAATTTCTGTAGTGGTTTCACATTTACAAATTTTGCCTTTCCTGGCTAACACACTAATTGTAGTGGTTTGAGTGTTTTTTATTTGTGAGATAATGATTAGGAAAAAATAAAAAGCAAGGCAGGCTTAAACTTAAGAGTTATAAAAATAGTTTATTCACACTCACCCTAAAGAATGAAGAAAAGGAAAGGAAAAATTGAGATTTTAAAACACTTCTCTTTGGGGCTCTGCGGCACAGCCAAACTACAAACTTCATCCCCCCCACCCCCACTAGCAGCAGAGAAGAGGAGAAAAAAAGAACCCCTGCTGGCCGAGCCAGGCCAAGCTAGCCGTTCAGCCATCCCCAGGGGCCTGAACTGTTGCTGTCTAGCCAGCCAGAAAAGCAAAAAACCAGTATTCTTAGATTCTCTAAAATTTCACCCTGTCCATGTGTTCACGTAAATGTACTTCTTAAACAGTTACTTCCTAGCCTAAACCACCACACCTCTGTATTAAAGAAATCTCTTCAAAGTGATGGAATAAAAGAAAAGCTTTGGCACTCCTTTGTATTAGAATACCTGCCACTAACTGCAATACATTAGATATAAATTCATTTTACCTTTGATGGAAAAATAATTTTGGCTTTGTTAGAGGTACTAAGGGAAGGGAGGACAGAAGAAACAAGAGTATGGTGACTTGTAAGTGTGGATTTCAAAAGCATCTAAGGGATTTCAGTAAATAACTTTCAAGTGTCAAAATCAATTGAAATTGTGTGTCCTTAAACATTTTTTTAAAAATGATGCCTTACTTCACTGAAGTCCTGATTTAGTAAAGCAAAGATGGTTTATTAAACTTAAGTGCTAATAGTATTGATTTTTGGTCTTATTACTACTACTACTTCTCTATCCTCAAGGAAATTTCACTTACTGAAAACTTATATTTGTTATCCTCATGTTTTTTGACTGGTTTTTGTGTGTGTGATTTCTTTAGACACTGAGAATTTTCCTATCCAGTATTCACTGTGAAATCAGAAACGTATGTGACCTTCCAGTCCTGTTCAATATCTTTCAGTCCTGTTCAATACTGATGATCTGGATAAGGGGATTGAGTGCACCTGTAGTAAATTTGCAGATGACACCAAACTGGATCAGAGTGTTGATCTGCTGTAGGAAGGCACTGCAGAGAGATCTGGATAGGCTGGATTGAAGGGCTGAGACCAATGACATGAGGTTTAACAAGACAAGTGCTAGGTCCTACATTTTAGCCACAACAAGCTTACGCTGTGTTACAGGCTTGAGGAAGAGTAGCTGGAAAGATGCTTATCATAAAAGGATGTCGGAGTTCTGGTTGGCAGCCAGCTGAATGTGAGCCAGTGTGCCCAGATGGCCAAGAAGTTGATGACATCCTGAACCTATATCAGCAAGTCCAGGGAAGTGATTCTCCCTCTGTACTCAGACTGGTTAGGCCGCACCCTGAGTACTCTGTCCGGTTTTGAGCCCATCACTGCAAGGACATGGAGGTGCTGGAGTGTTTCCAGAGGAGGGCAATGGAGCTGATAGTGGGTCTAGATGGTATGCCCTTTTGAAGAACAGCTAAGGAAGCTTAGGGTTGTTTAGTCTAGAGAAAAGGATGCGCAGGGGTGACCTTATCACTCTCTACACTGCCTGAAAGGAGGTTGTAGCCATGTGGGAATCAGCCTCTTCTCCAGCTAAAAAGTGAGAAGACAAGAGGATATAGCCTTATGCTGTGCCAGGGGAAGTTCAGGCTGGACATTAGGAAGAATTTCTTCTCAGAGGAGGTTATCAAGCATTGCAACAAGCTGCTCAGGGTGGAGTCACTGTCCCTGAAGCTGTGTAAGAACAGAACGGACATAACACTTAGTGCCCGTGGTCTAGTTGATACGGTGATATGCAGTGAAAAGTTGGTATCCATGATCTCTGAAGTCTTTTCCAAAATAATTGATTCTGTGATTCTTCAGCATAGTTTATATTCTCATCAGACTGATCCAGCTAGTCTGACTGTGAAGCTCTTGAGCTACCATAGTGTTACAATCTGAATTTATACGGAAGACCAAAGGAAACTAAGCCTCTATGAACAAAATGGATCAAACCCAGAAAGATTTGAAATATACTCAAAAAACATGATTAAAACCAAATGAGGTTAGATGTTCGTGCCAAAAAACTTGATATATTTTATTAACAGTAAAAGAAGCAAAGAGAAAGAAAGAGAAGAAATAGAGGGAGGGAGGGAGGGAGG
>WAAE01012987.1:31487-41818 GCA_013400495.1 Nicator chloris
CATGTTTTGGTGCTCTGATGCAGGGTCTGGGGACTCCTTTGGGGGGGGGGGGGTCCTTTGATGGGTCACGACACCCCTTCTGCTGTCCTTCATGTGGATGTGGCTTTTCCTGGGGTGAAGGGGCCTCAGAGCTGAGCGCCACTGCACAGCAGAGGATGGGTGTTCACTGCCTCTGGCCAGAGGCTTTATTACCACCCAAAACTTCTCCTCCCACCCCCTCCTTTGGTGTAGAGGTCTGTTCGAGCCTGGCAGCTGGTAGCCCTGGGGCTGTGGTCTCCACCTTGAGGGTGCAAAGCTCGATCCCTTTGTGAATGTATTCTTCATCCCCCAGCCCAGACCTGAGTCACTTTACCTTATTGTCCTAGGGTGATTTTATGATGTTTGTATCCCCTATTGTCTGGTCTGTTTGTGTTAGATATTATGTCCTTTACCTTTAAGGCTATAGCAAAGAAAAAGCGCGCAGTTTGTTTTGAGAAACTGCTGGAACTCACACTCTTTCTTCTTGCAGACTATGCTCTCTTCAGAGAGACAGCGAGAGCGCTCTCCTTTTTTCCTTTTTTCCTTTTAATTAGTTTTTAGCTAGCTGAAGCAAAGAAGCTCCCTAGACAAGTTTTTTTCCCTTTTTCTTGGGACTGTTTAAATCTGTCCTAGACTGAAAAGACCAGAGAGACACCGGGAGCTCACACCTGTGGCCCACCGGGGCCTGGACGGCCTGAGAGAGACTGAGAAAGAGCGGAGCTACACCCACAGCAAGGACACTTCCATTATGGCCATCCCTCTTTTAAAGCAGCGAGAAGTTTTATTGTTTCATAATATTCAATTGTTTGTGCTTGTGGGCTTTTGTTTGTTAAATAAATAGTTTCTTCCACTTTTTCTCAGAAGAAGTTTATTCCTGGACCAGCTGAAGGGGTGAGGTTGTTTAAGCTTGCTTCCCAGAAGAATCCCATTCAGAAGTTTCCTCCCAAATTTGCCCTAAACCAAGACACTAATCTCCATCAAGGAGCAGTGTAAGGCCTTAGTAAGGGCTTGGTGGTCTTCAGGTTCTGTTATACAGTTTTGCTATAATAGGCAAATATCCTTCATGAAGATATTGAAGCCACAACTTACAACATTTCAGTCTCCAACCCATAGTTGCATGCCAGTAGGGCTAGACCAAGAAAAGGCCAAGTGGAAAAAGCATATCCCTTATTTGCTGGTATTTTTCTGATTCGTTAGGCCACACTTACCTGTTTTGATTGAAAGTATAGCTTTATATTTTTGAACGTGTTTGGACTATGAACAAATAAGAAATTCACAGAAATTAAATCTACACAAGATTTTATAGAAAATTCTCACAAAAATATTTTTAAAAATTTGTGGGGTGCTTAGATTCATGTTGCAAATTGGTTTTGGTTTTTTGTTTCCTTCCCAGCATCAGAAGTCAATGAGAAGGCAGATGTAGTATGTGCTTTTTGAAGTTTATTTAATTTCCCTTAACAAACATCAGAATCTTATTTTAATGACTAATCAGCAACAAAAAACTTAACTAGATTATTATATAAGGTATACAGATAGTAAGGACATGCTGAATTCTATAATTCAGAATGCCTTTGTGTGATTTAGAGTACTACCTTCTGTAGCAGAGGGTATTGCTGCATGTTTGCCCAGTGGGTCATGCTGACACATATAAAGTAGGAAAGGTAGGTGCTACAGCCATTTTCTTATTGTATTGGAGACAATATGATGCTAGACCATCCTGAGATCTGTGATCTATTTTAATTGGTGAACAGCATTAAATGTAGTAAATATTCTAATTAATACTGCTAAAAATATTAAAAAGTACTTATCAAACCCCCCTTAACTGGAAAGTTTGGTCCTTTCAGTACACCTCTCTCCAGGTTAATTCGTGCAGGACTAATCACAACGCAGCCCTTATTTTGGACAGATCAGAGCCTCTCCTTCTGCTCTCCTTCTGCTTCAGAGTATTGTCTTTATTATTTTCACTCCAGTCAGGCATTTTGTCATCTAAAATTCTTCCTCATATATCTCATGTCAATATCTTCATAATGGTACATTATATCTTTCAGGGATGCTCCCACAGCAGATGAATTCTGAAAGGTGACTTCCTAAAGAATTCTACCTACAGTGGAATTTTGTGACTTTTCTGTAAAAAGAAATTTTTTTTTTTTTTTTTACTTAATGACCTTTCCTGCACACCAAGCCTTGGGATCTAAGCAGGAGCCTTTCTGGATTGTGCTTCTTTAGTATAGATTCCACGACAGAAGCTTAGTAAGGAATTCTGTGAGTAGTTGGTGAGACAGAATAACAACCCACGTACATTCTGAGGAGGAAAACAAATATTTGTCATGCCTGTATGGGCATGTTTCACTTAGGCTAGCCTGAAATTCTAAAAGCTATTTGTACACATTGATTTAGGCTAATGAGTCTGTTTTCAAGAATTTAAATTTGCACAGACTATCCCATCCCCTGGATTATTTCCACACAGGCATGCAGTACATTCAGGAGTACTTCTGCAAGTTTAGGGACCATATTTGCAGGTCTGCACCCCCTATAAATGTTTGACAGAGGGCTGTGTGGAAGCAGTAGTGCTGTATGCACACAGATATGCTCAGATCAGCTTTTACAGAGTACAACAAACAGAATAGGCAGAAGATGAACTCTGCATGCAATGTATAGTCCGCATGCAATGCATTGTTCTGCTATTAATCTCACAAGTAGAAATAATCTAGATAACTCATTTGGACACCACAGTGAACACCTGAGACAAAACAAGGAATTTGCCATGGTTTTGTGTTATCCTTAAGTTTCAGCTTTCATGTTTTTCAGATTCTGTGCTGCCTAGGGATGTAGTTCTGAGCCTCATATTAAATGTTAGTAAGCTTTCTTCACAGAGTAGGTACACAAAACAAATCCTTTTCCTGCTGAAGACCAAGGACAATGATTACAAGTTTCAGGCCCAAAAGCATAAACAATGGTGGGCTGAAGAGAGAAAACAAGAAGGACAGGACTTCATAATCTGAAGCTGTAATTGGACAATTAAACCTGTCGATTCGTTCTCTCGATGGTTAGATATACTTCAGGAGACGGGGGTTGCTCATGGAAAACATGCTTTATTCTCAGGGGTTGTGGGTGCTAGCGTTTGCCATCAGTTGCTAGCTTAGCTGCTGGCGTGGTTCCAAGAGAGTTCTAAGAGAGTTCTAAGAGAGAGAATTTCTTGTTACAGTCTATTTTATCCTATTCTGTGTTGAATATTCTATTTACAGTAACTAACTGGTGTGAGACACAAATCTTATAGAATTTACATACAGCTTATGAGTACTACTAGATTTGAATAAGGCACTACTTCCTTATGCTGATTTCTATAATCCCTTCTTCCTGCTATCCCCGCAGACCCTTTTTCTGCCTGGTCACTGGTATTGCTTAACATCCTGTCTCTGGACTGGCATCCCTTCCCATATTAAAAGTAACTGTCATTTCTACTTCACTCACTGGCTCAATGTTCTCCAAACCTACTGCTAAACAATCATATTTATAAGGTTTCCCTGTATCACCTTCCCCAACATAAACCCCAATATGCAAATGGACCAAAACTTACAAAAGTGTGAGACCTCATGACCGGTCATCCATGTTGTGACCATTTTAAGTCCACCTGGGGTGTAGCCCTGGCCAGGCTCTTGTAGTGCCCAAGGTGTGCCCTTAAAGGCCTTTAAATAAATATCTACTTTATTCTCTAACTCTCTTCAATGTCTGTTCCAGGTCAGCGTTCCCAAGGCATCAATCCTAAATACTTATTCCAAGCACATTACTTTATCCACCTTCTTTTTTTTCTCTTCTGTCTTCAAAGAGGTCAAAGACATGTACTCTCTATATATGCAGAATTGACAAGAGTTCATGAATTTTAGGTTGTTTTTTTTTTTTTGCTACAGAGATGACCAAATATGCTTTCACATACCCAGTGATTGTAGCAACGTGGAACAAAGGCATGCACCCCCTTGTGCATGTGAAGGGAATCACTTTATTGTAGAAGCTACCCCCCTTTTATACCTTTAATCTCAATCAGACAAAACCCAAACATAATAGGAGAAGAGCACTCATTGGCTGGCTCAGCTGCAGTTTTCTGTCCATGAGTCATAACTGTCTTTCACCCTCCAACTGACTTCCAGCTGTCCAGGCTGCAGCTATGCCTTCCTACATGGCCTTCTGGCAAACATAAGCCTTAAAAACTTTAAAAATTATAACCCCATATTCAACATCTCCCCCCTTTTTTAATAACAGTAACAACAAAAATAACTATAACAACTTTCCAAAATTGTAACAGATGTTTATAACATAGAAACTACTTCAGGATGGTGTGACAAAAGGTCGCACACACTGTGATGGAACCCACTCCACATGCTGACCTGCGGAGACACAGGCATAACCTCTTCCCCATGTTAATAAGTCCAGGGGTCCTTTCCATTGTCCAGTTTTTTAAAAAATTGAGGACATATAGGGATTTAGCTAGTTTGTCACGAGGGCACCCTAACTCCCTCTCTTTTTGTTTATAAATACAAAGGCAGTGCCTGTCCTCCCTTCTGTGGGGCCCCTTGCGGTTAGGATGAGAAACACAGTACAATGTATAATTGCCATGTGAGAGAGTGGGGGATGCTGGTATTGTAAGACACATTCCATTGCTGCAAGAAGTTACTAACTTGCTCTGAGGTGTCCAAGTCCATTGTCTGTTTTGATGGTGTTGGGAAGTCTTGGAGTGGCAAAACAGGTGAGCTAATGTCAGATAGCACTATGAGCCTTCTTTCCAGTGTGAGTAGTTGCTACTAGACATGAACATATTTTAAATTACCAAACCCTGAGACATGGGTAACATCAGTCTGCTAAATGGAGCTGGCATCAGAATGAGAACTCACCTCTGTTTTCAATCTTAACAATGACAAACATGAACATTGTTGTGGTGCGCAATTCAATTTGGATTGAATTGGCCCTGAAGGAAGAACGGTTTTCCCCATCCTCCCCAAAAGAGTTCATAATGGTTCTTCCCTGCATGTCATTCATCCCTGTCCCTCCCAGCTTTCTGGACCCTTCCCTGCCATTCCAAGTTGATCCCTACACCCTTACCAAATAAAGCGTTCCTCCTCACTCCCCTCGAGGTGTCAATCCCCTGAACCCACACCCTTTTTTCCAGAGTTTTCCATGTTCCTCGGTTGTCGATAAGTTAATTGAAGCTAGCCACTCCTATGATTTGTTTTGATTTGTTAAGACTTTGATGGAAGGTTTATGTACCCCTCCCCTTTCCTCTGATGATTGGACAGTTGCTTGTACCCTCCCCTTGTTCCACCTCCTTTTAAACCGATGTAAGGCCTGTCCATACCTCTCAAGCTCTGGTTGTTGCTCCAGTAACACCTGCCGTGGGTGACTCCCCAGCCGAGGGTCTTTGCTACAACGTTGCCACCCTTCCTGGGATGGTGAATAAACCAGTCTGGGGAACTAGCAGCGCGTAGCTCTCCCTTCTCTTTTGCTTCGCTCCATCGTTGCTTTTCTGCATCAGTTCCTGGAGTGCACAGGACAGTGACAGGCAGTGAGGTGCTCAGCGCGGATCACCTCTGTGCCTGGTAGGCTCAACCGGATCCTCTCAGGAGGTTTCCCGCAGCCCCTCTATATGCTGCGCCCCTTGGGGGTTTTGGTCAGCCAGGCAAGGAAAGCCAAGCAGCCTCCAAAAAGGGAAGTCGCGACAGCACATAAATTCAGGTAATATGCACTTATTATGAACAGTAAGACAATAGATTCAATAAAACAATCAATGTTTTATCTTCACCTGGGGTCTGTCATAGCTGGACTTGGATAGTCTTTTCCAGAAGAAGGCTTCCAAGTTTATCTTGAAAAGAGGGTTCAGCTTTTATAAGACTAAATTTACAAGTAAAAGTGACTTGGTTTCATGTTTTAGGACAAAAACACCTGGGTTTATGGCATACTTCCCTAGTCAGCCAGAGCTAGGGCTTGATCGGGGCTTGAAGCTTCGACTGAGGCTTCCTCAATTTATTTTAAAAACAAACCTTTATTAATATTTGCTGAAAAAGTTCCTTAACATAAACAACTTACCAATAATCAAAGAAATACACACAAGTAACAAGGTTGGATCTTTGTGTGTACCAGACATTTCAATTTTGTCAAGAAGCAGCTAAAAGCTTCCTCATTTGTAGATAACTTGGCCTGTGCAAAAGTATTTGGTACTACACTTATAGAACAATA
Source organism: Nicator chloris (assembly GCA_013400495.1). Taxonomy (NCBI): domain Eukaryota; kingdom Metazoa; phylum Chordata; class Aves; order Passeriformes; family Pycnonotidae; genus Nicator; species Nicator chloris. The sequence continues at coordinate 37,731 of WAAE01012987.1, forward strand.
CTGTAGGAAATTACAGAATTATATGCTCAGCAATTTATAGAAGCGTTTAAGGAACCATGTGTCCTAACTTCTTGAAACAGCAAAAATGAATCTTGTAATCTGTGGGAAATTACTTTTAGTCCTAAGGCAAAAAATTTTTCAGTGGAATGCAATGTATGGCCATTGGACACAACCAGAGGCACCAAAATGCATATCTGACAAAATTTGCAGATTGTGAAAATACCATGAAGCACCATAAACACAAATTAGAGATCTTAACTCTGTAAACAAAAAATGGTTATTAACGTGCTTTAAATAAAAAGATTTTAAACTGAATACAACATAAATGGTTCCTGTGAAAATAACTGAAAGGCATATAAGCATCCTTTAACATCAATACCCTCTTATGCTACTGGATAGAGTCACTTCCATGCCAAACTACTGCAGCTTTGCTGGTTTTGTTGGATGCATCTGTAAAAATAGTTGGTCTGTTGACAGGGCTTATGCTGCAGCGATGCTTTGCATACAAGTGGAAGTTATTTTTTTTCTGTCCTCTTGCCGAGGGTATTCCCTTTTAAAATAAAATCCTGCTTGCATGTCTGAAACTCAGAGATCCTGGTGGCTAACACCACTGGGGTGCGTGCGCAGTGCAGGCAGCTGAGTTAGGGCCATCCCAGCGCCTTCAGTGAAGTCCTGAAGGGGTGCAAAAAGATAGTGCAGAACATGGGCCATATCAACAGCTGCAGGAACGCTTCTAGAATGAAGCACATGAGCGCGGCAGCACCACAGCACAACCCTGCAAACAGTAGTGCCTTGATGTTGTAGACAGCTTGTTTGATCTCTAGCCGCGGCAGTGACACCCCTGCTACTCCACGTGGGCTGCCCAGCAATAGCCTGTTTCTGTGCTGGGGGAGCCGCTTGCCTTTCACACCGCTTTGCCGGGGCCGCCCAGCGGCAGCCAAGCTGTTGGCATCAAAAGAGCCTGCACAGCAGCTGGGATCGCTCCCGCTGGCCTGCCTGGGCTGCCCAATGGTATGGCTGTGTCCGTGCTGAGGAAGTGTGAGGGAGCCCAGGCGCTCTCTAGCGCAGGCACAAAGGCAGAGCCAGGCTGTATGGAAGGGTCAGCCCCAGACACAGGCCCTGTGGAACTCCACGACCCCTTTTCCACTGCCCTGCATAATGAATCGCCTGCCTTAATCTGCTCCAGGTGCTGCCCATGGCCCGTTTCCCTCCCACTGCTCTTTGATCCCACTTGCTCCAGGCTGGGGCACTCTGAGCGTGGGGCGGGACGGCCAGCTGCACAGCCTCAGTTTCAACCTGGCCGCTGTCCTGCTGTCCCTGGGCTGCATCACTACGCCAAACACACCCTGACGCAGTGCTTGGCCGCTGTTTTTGACACCTGCATGTAGGCGTGGACTGGGGCCGGAGCTGCCGCACTCAAGGCTGTGCGGGGGCCCTGAGCTGCGACCATAGTCCAGTTCTCTATAAGCCAGGCACTGACTCGGGGCATATACAACTGGGAAAGCTGTAACAACTGCCAGGTCACCCTCTTTCATAGCAGCTTCTCGGCATTTTTGCCATCACTGGACTACTGTGTTGCCATTTGGGGTAGGGAGTGAGCGTGCTAGAACTCTGCACCGAGGGACCAACCACACGAGGATTTCCATTGGGGTAAGGTAACTCCATGAGGTAGGGGTTAATCTTGGGGTCGGGCAATTCCGCAGGGCTTGGATTAATCATGGGGTAGGGCAACTCAGTGGGGCTTGGATTAATCTCTGGGTCCGCGGAATAGAGGTTAATCTCAGGATTTTATAGGGGTTCTGGTGGTGCTGAGGGTTCAGGGGAGCTAGCTTCTGATGGCGCATAATGATTGATATTTGTGCTTTTTTTTTAATGACTGCCATGATTGTCCCCCATGTGGCGAGATGTCTGTAGCTTCAGCATAGCTATCCCTGGCGGTATCAGAAAGTCCCTGCCCCACCGCTTGCCAGGCTTCTAACTGAAGGGGTCCATTAAGGGGAAAATCTTTAACATGATTAGACACCCAGTCGGGCAGTATGCTGAGTTTTGCACCAGCCATATTAAATAGATTGCGGATGTAGGAGCTGCTTTACCTGGTCCAAGCTCCTCCTTTGTTCCAGGGATATTCCACCTCACGTTATTGCTCCCAGTGGTCTACTCACTTAACATGTGGGGTGGACCCACTGGTCCTTGAATTCTTCCCCTGAACTCTTCCAATCCTTCCCTGGATCTTTTTCCCGGATCCTTTCCTGGCCTTTTCCTGGATTCTTTTCCAATCCTTCCTAGCCTGTTCCTGGGTCCTTTTTCCAATCCTTCCTGGCCTTTTCCTGGATCTGTTTCCCGGATTCTTCCCAGCCGGCTAATTCCTTGACTTCAATGGGAGTTGCAACCAAAATGGTATCTGTCCTGTACCACCCTGTTTGGGTGCTATTTGTAGCAATGGGGAACAAAGGCATGCACCCCCTTGTGCATGTGAAGGGAATCACTTTATTGTAGAAGCTACCCCCCTTTTATACCTTTAATCTCAATCAGACAAAACCCAAACATAATAGGAGAAGAGCACTCATTGGCTGGCTCAGCTGCAGTTTTCCGTCCATGAGTCATAACTGTCTTTCACCCTCCAACTGACTTCCAGCTGTCCAGGCTGCAGCTGTGCCTTCCTACATGGCCTTCTGGCAAACATAAGCCTTAAAAACTTTAACAATTATAACCCCATATCCTACAAGCGCTCAGCTCCATTTACTTGCCAAGAAAGTGCTGTTGTTGGTAACCACTTTTCAGTGCAGAACTTCTCTGGTAGTTGTTGGGTTCCTGTGTCTCCAGTTAGCTTTGACTTTTAGTCAAAGCTTTACTTTGCCATTTCTCTCATACTGTGAGTGAAAACACTATGCACACAATGTCCAAAGATTTGAGCGTATTTCCAGCTTAATTGCTGTATTGAACCTTTCCATTAAGAGTGTTATGTCATATCACTGCATGTATTGCTAAGTGAAGTGTGGGGTTAAGGCAAATGCCACAACAGCATGGAGTTATTTGTATTTTGGGTGTGTGGGATGGTGGTCAGGGAACAGAGGGAACAGAGGTCACATAGTGTATATATTTTCTGGGTATTTGGTTTTATGGCTAATTAATTTTATAACTGAAAGACAGATCTGTGTTTAGAGCAAGTTGCAATTAATGAAAAAGTAGTTTTAGTAAAATACATTGCTCCAAATCGACAAAATTAACCTGTCTGGACAGCGTATTTAAACAAGCAAATAAGCCAGTTGAAACGATTTTCTTGATTACTTTGCCATACATGAGTAAGATGTTGATTCTAACTTAACCCAGACATTGATGAAGAAATAATTCAAACCAAATTTGTTGTTATTATTATTAAAAAAAATTAAAACATGTTTGAGGGCATGACTTCCACAGAAACATGAGAGAATTGTGTTCTCATTCCATTATCAATGTTTTTGTAGAATGGCCAGTTCTTGGCCAAAGCTGAACCAGACTGCCCTAAATTAAAATGTGCTTCTGTGCAATATTTGACAAGGATGTTGAGATTGCAACTGGTTGCAGTACACTCAACTTGCACACTTACTACATACTATGTCTACTAGTGGACTTAATCATGTAAACTTTTCTTGGAGATTTGGATAGAGAAAAAAATGGATTTTACTCTGTGTATTGTGTGGTAATGAATCACATTCCATCATATTAGTAACCACATAATTAGAAGTAATTGATTCTAGTTCCTGTTTAAGGGTATTACACTGCATATGTAGATAGTGCTTAATTTATTTCCTGTTTCAGCACTCTAATTTTAACATCCTGACTCTCCTGTAATTACTAGGCCTCATAGAAATATTCCTACTCTTTCAGAGAAAGTTAAAGACAAGGAGACTAACTTTTCAGACATGTTAAAACCTTGTGTTATAGAACCAGTACAATTTTTAATTTCAAGAAAAACTGATCTATACTTCAAAGCTGCTAGATTAAAACCGGAAATCTGAAAGTACATCCATTTAAGGTTCTTCTCTAGATTCTATAAGAATTATAGCTTCTAAAGCAATGACTCAAAATACGGATTAAATACCATTCCA
>WAAE01012987.1:42400-66767 GCA_013400495.1 Nicator chloris
CCCCCCCCATGTAAGTGCATGGTCTTAAGGGTTATGGGTAGTTATGAAACCCTATGACTTGAAATGGTGAATAAATGAATTCATGTGATATACTGCTCTGAAAAAAGGAAATGGAGATGCTGTTTATCATGTTTAGTTGCTGTGTTTCTTAATGAGTTCATGAAATAAAGTTTAAATCACAGANTTTCCAGCTTAATTGCTGTATTGAACCTTTCCATTAAGAGTGTTATGTCATATCACTGCATGTATTGCTAAGTGAAGTGTGGGGTTAAGGCAAATGCCACAACAGCATGGAGTTATTTGTATTTTGGGTGTGTGGGATGGTGGTCAGGGAACAGAGGGAACAGAGGTCACATAGTGTATATATTTTCTGGGTATTTGGTTTTATGGCTAATTAATTTTATAACTGAAAGACAGATCTGTGTTTAGAGCAAGTTGCAATTAATGAAAAAGTAGTTTTAGTAAAATACATTGCTCCAAATCGACAAAATTAACCTGTCTGGACAGCGTATTTAAACAAGCAAATAAGCCAGTTGAAACGATTTTCTTGATTACTTTGCCATACATGAGTAAGATGTTGATTCTAACTTAACCCAGACATTGATGAAGAAATAATTCAAACCAAATTTGTTGTTATTATTATTAAAAAAAATTAAAACATGTTTGAGGGCATGACTTCCACAGAAACATGAGAGAATTGTGTTCTCATTCCATTATCAATGTTTTTGTAGAATGGCCAGTTCTTGGCCAAAGCTGAACCAGACTGCCCTAAATTAAAATGTGCTTCTGTGCAATATTTGACAAGGATGTTGAGATTGCAACTGGTTGCAGTACACTCAACTTGCACACTTACTACATACTATGTCTACTAGTGGACTTAATCATGTAAACTTTTCTTGGAGATTTGGATAGAGAAAAAAATGGATTTTACTCTGTGTATTGTGTGGTAATGAATCACATTCCATCATATTAGTAACCACATAATTAGAAGTAATTGATTCTAGTTCCTGTTTAAGGGTATTACACTGCATATGTAGATAGTGCTTAATTTATTTCCTGTTTCAGCACTCTAATTTTAACATCCTGACTCTCCTGTAATTACTAGGCCTCATAGAAATATTCCTACTCTTTCAGAGAAAGTTAAAGACAAGGAGACTAACTTTTCAGACATGTTAAAACCTTGTGTTATAGAACCAGTACAATTTTTAATTTCAAGAAAAACTGATCTATACTTCAAAGCTGCTAGATTAAAACCGGAAATCTGAAAGTACATCCATTTAAGGTTCTTCTCTAGATTCTATAAGAATTATAGCTTCTAAAGCAATGACTCAAAATACGGATTAAATACCATTCCAACCCCTTCCGCCTTACCCCTAATAAAGGATTAGGTTCCTTTTAGCCTTTACCCCCAGTAAGAAGGCAAAGTAGGATACAGAACTTCTAGGCTCTACTCCACCATCTTCTTGACACATTTCCTGTTTGTGAGAAATTTGCTGTCTGACTGTAAGTTATTTTTAGGTGACTTATTTTCCCCCTCTCCAATGACTGAATGGCATAAACACCAAAATGGCCTATTGAGCATTTGTGAATTTTTGCTCAACTGCTGCTTATATTTAGTCTAAACTAGCTCATGCCAAGACTTGATGTATACTGGGAACAGCGCCACTAGGTCAAAGCAGGAGCATCCTGTAGGCAAGACAGGTGGCCAGAAAGAGTTACAGGGTCATTATGCAGCAATTGTCTCCTGCAAGATTGTTGTCTGCTCTGGAAATTATGTTTTCCCTGACAGTGTCATCAGAATCCACTAACTTATGGAAATGGTACATACCAGTCCTCTAAACTGGAAGGTATAAAATGTCAGGTTGCCCAGAAAGCTTTTGAAGTAGATCTAACTGCAGCTAGACTACTGAGGCTTTTGTGCTTCCTGGTGTCACCCAGAGGACATCTGCATTGTGACGAAGATGGAAGGATGAACATTCTCACCCTTAGCTAGGTAAATAATTCCTTTCCCCGNATGAGTTCATGAAATAAAGTTTAAATCACAGAGTAGACTGTGCTATAAATTGGAGAGATCCAAATGGACCTTGACTGCACTTTCAAACAAAACATTAAGATCATAACCTGAAAAGAAGCCACTTCCCATAAGGTATTTTCATATCTACTCAATACTACTCATCTGCTGTTCAATAAACAGTCCATGAATAAGAATAATTACTCTGGTACTAGTTGAAATTGAATTTTGAATAAATTTAACAGAATTTGGGATTTGAGTAATAATTAGCCTAATAGCACTGAAAAATTAGTAAAGAAATGCTTAGTCTTAATTGCAAGTCTTTTCAAACCATATATTGATCAAAAGACTTTAAAAGTAGAACTTCAGAGTGTTACTTTTGCATAACAAGAAAATTAAAGCTAATGAGAAAGCCACTATAAAACATTTTTCCTGTCATTCAAGGAAAAATGTTTGACGGAATAGTTTTCTCCTGGAAAAAAATTTGCACGTACCCTAAACAGAGACATGTGAAATAAGTACTCTAATCATTACAAAGGTGCCAGAATTTTGTTAAGTAAGCTTTTGTTCTTGTGCATTTTTCCAGTTTGAAGCTGGAAATGTAGAATACCAAAGACATTTGGATTTGTTGTCCTTTTTTGAAGCAAAGGCTAAGTAGAGGATTAATTAAGTAGGCATTGATTTAAGGAGCCAAAGGGGTATTCAAACTATTCTCTGTGCTCATATTTTTGAAAGTGGTATGCACTAGATAGTAATTTATGGGATTCAGAAATACCAGACAGGGTTAGGAATTCAATTAACTTAATTTCAGTGGAAATCATATACATAATCTGTTGAAGGACATTTGAAAATACCATTATAGAAGCACATGCATTTTATATTATTAACTCACTTTAGATACTGCCCAAGGTAATTTGCAAGCACACATCCATTAAGTGATAGCAGATTAATTCCCATGTTGTTTTAGATTCGTGTTACTCCACTCTGTGCCTTCAGTTATATTCACTGCGTTCTTGTGTTTACTACTGGAAATAACTGCACCTTGTAATTTCAACAGAGTGTGTTTGCTAGTGGTAGAGATTTAGCAAGGTCCTCTCTGTCACAAAGACTAAAACTTCAAATTTCATAGGCCAGAAAGAGAAGAATTTAAGGGCAACAAGAAAACATTTGTCTTTTCCTGCTCCTGAGGCTCTGTATACAAGGTGTAGTTGATCAAGGCTCCTCAACTTGGCAACAAACTACAGCCCGGACAGTGCATGGGGAAACTCAAGATATCACAACTGAGATGCAGCAGTAGCTGCTGAAGAGACTGAGAGGCAGAACTCACATACATGAACTGATCTTCTTTGGGAATACCTGACAAAGTTCTGATACAATTGACTTTAGCACTCTTCTGTGCTTAGTTCATTGTAAAGTACCAGCAAAAAAGAAACTCCTGATGTATATTCTGCTTGCTAACAGGTAGATGGTGCATGTCCTACTGCAAAAGTAGTCACATACAAAACCTCATGCTATCTGACTATGAATGATAGAATTATGTCTTGACATTTCTTCCACATAAAAGTCTAGGAATTTCATGAGGACATATTACTATTTGAGCTCATAGATATCTTTGGGGGTAAAAACCTTCATTTCATTCACGAAGCTGTTGTGAGTAAATTGTATAGCCTTGCTACTTTTCAGTAGGAAGACTTTATTTCTTAGTTGCAATTAAATTAATACAAAATAGCTTTGACAAAATGTAAGGATGTTACATTTGAGTTAATTTTTCCTTATTCTAATGTAAATTTTATTAAATTCTGAAATAATATATTTTCCTGAATTAATTGATAGTCCTTATACATCTTTTCCTTGTGTGAGGTGATCTCTCTGTCTTCCCTTAGGTGGACATTAAAATAAATAGGAAATTATTAGAGAGCCTCCCAGGGTATCTGTAATTTTTCGCTGGAACCTGAGTAAACTTAGTTATGTAATAAAGTAAGAGGTGTGACTCTGTTTATTTCACGTTGAAGTGACAAATAATTTTTAATGAAATACTATTCTATTGCTTTATGTATTTGTCTTTAAAATGATGTGTACACATGCAATCTGATCATCAGGACTGAATAATTCTTATTCTTTGTTTTAAGGGAAGATATGTTTTGCAAACAGGGTATTTTTTCACACTGGGGTTAAATCATAGTATATTCCAACACTGAAAGAAAGTAAGATTTTTTTTAAGACTTAAGGAGGTAACTGCAAAATCGACTGACATTTTTGACCAATTCAATAACCTAAATTTACTCATTGATTCACTTTTGTGAGAATTGTAGGTGCCTGTGAGACCAAAGTCTTAAAAACATAACTATTTGGGACATAAATGATAAAATTATAATGCCTTCATTGGTTAATGTGTAAATTGTGCATATGTGGAATTAAATGGATTATTTACTTCCTGTATTAGTTACAGTTCCCTGAAGAAACTCTAAGAGGTGAATATTGTGATGGAGATGGTGAAGTTCTGCCCTGCTCCTTGCTTGTTCCTGAAGAAAAATAATTTATTGGTTTGGGTTTTTTTGGTTTGTTTTGTTTTTTTTTTTTTAATCTTACTGCCAATACCAATTCATATTGAGGCAATAGAAACATTTCTGGCAAAAGGAACTTTCATCAAAGAATGCTATTTTGTCATAACATAAACATTTTATTCAATTATCTTCTGTGAAAACACTCTAAAGTTTCTTTTTTTTTCTGCTTAACTAGAGAACACAATTCAAAACTCAAAAGTTTGTTGCAAAAAAGAAGAACCAACCTTGCTCAGCAGCCTCTGCTGTTGTGCTTTTCTATTTGTCATTTTTCTTAGATCATTCACTGCCCATTTTGGGTTGAGTAGGGATGAAGAGAAAATGGGGCTTTTTCTACCAACATATAAAAATTGTCTGGTGCCCTTCTAGCATTTAGTCTTGCAGCACTGACATTTCATTACAGAATTTCTGCTTTCAGAGAAAGAATAATAAAGATTTTTTTTTCCCCTTTTAATATTGATTTAGTAAAATCAGAAGGAGAAATCCACTGCCTTGAGTTCAGGAGGCTGGAAGAACTAGTCTTAAAATTCTGATATTATTTCAGGATTTAAAAAAGCTGTTTAATGGAAACTATGTGTAGGGCAGAGTGGGATTTATTTCTGTTTCTGGAAGAAAGGTTTGAGAGAAGTCATATGAGAATTTGCTAGTTAGGCTAGTTAGGAAATCATGGTGTAGTCTGTATTATGAATACTGCCTATAGCATAATCTCGGAATGACATATTGAATCATAAAAGATACAGTAGAACGCACATGTCTGTATAAAGTTTTTTTCCAAGCTTTGTTTTTTCAATAGAAAATAATTTGTTTCCATTTTGAGCCTTAAATCCAACCATTTCTTTCTGAATGTCTTTAAAACTCTGTCAGCTAACCTTCCCATTTCTTTCAGCTGTTTTGAAAGCTCCATGGTGCTCACTTTTCTCTGCTTGCAAGAATGGTCTGACCCAAAGCTTTTTCTGGCTCTTATTGGTTAAAAATCATCTGGAGTTGCTGTGACAGTGATTTGGGGTTTTTTAGTTAATCTGAAAACTGGCTTCATATTAAGTCACAGTTTTCTGGATAAAAGTAGTCTCAAATTCCTGGATGCAAATTAGAAAATGTGAAATTTGGGTGTAAATTCTGTGACTTGGACCTGTGTTTTTACAATTTACCTGACCAAGCTGAAAGCTAAATTGTATATAGTGTATGTAGTGTATAGTATATGAAGAAAAGTGTGAACTAAGCATAGGAAAATATCCAGGTCCTGCGCTTGGGTCACAACAAGCCCATGCAGCACTACAGACTTAGGACAGAGTGGTTGGAAAATTGCCCATCAGAAAATGACTTGGGGATGCTAGTTGACAGCATATGCTCAGGTATCCAAGGCCAATGGCATCCTGGCCTATGTCAGCAGTAGTGTGGCCAGCAGGACCAAGGCAGTGATTGTATCCCTGTACTTGGCACTGGTGAGGATGCACCTCAAATCTGGTGTTCATTTTTGGATCCATCACTACAGGAAAGACATTGAAGTGCTATAGGTCTCCAGAGAAGGGGAATGGAGCTGGTGAAGGGTTTGAAGCACAAGTGTTATGAGGAGTGCCTGAGGGAGCTTCGGGTTGTTTAGCCTGGAGGAGTTTCAGGGCAGACCTTATTGCTCTCTACAACTGGCTAAAAGGAGGTTGTAGACAAGTGGGAGTCTGTGTTTTCTCCCAAATATCAAGTGACAGGACAAGAAGAAATGGCTTCAAGTTGCTCCAGGGGAATTTTAGAATGGATATTAAGAAAAATTTCTTCATATAAACCAAGGTTATCACCCATTGGGACAAGTTGCTCAGGGAAGTGGTTGAGTCACCATTCCTAAAGGTAATTTTTAAAACTGTAGATATGGTACTTAAGGACATGGTTTAGTGTTGGACTAAGTATTAAGTAACTTAGTATTAAGTGAATGGTTGGACTTGAGGATCTTGTAAGTCTTATTCACACTAAATGATTCTATGATTCTGTATAACCTTCTAAAGCCTCCTTCTTTTATGTATGTTCCCTGATCCTCTTCTAAAAGGCCTTTTAAATGAAGAGAAGTAAGTTGTGTTGTATTAAGCAGACAATACTGCAGGGCTGGTCACCAAGTTTTTTTTTCTGTATTAGCATGACCATGGAGATGGGCATTTGCTACAGATGAGATTAACCTGGATAATAATTGTGTACAAGACAAAAATAAAATGGCCCTTGATTCAAGATTAAGTTGCCTAGCCAACAATGTTTGAGAAACATTTGCTGGCTTCATAGTTAGCTACAGAAACTGGTTATAGGCTATAAGGCCCTGAAAAGCTCACTTGATGAGACTTTTAAAAGAGCTTACAGCGGTTCATGTACTCTGAGTTAGGCCCACAAAAGAAATACTTACAAGATATTCTCAAAAAGCCAAAACAACAAGAAAAACTTTACCTGTAACTATAGAAAATCAAGGAAACTTTGGTAAAAGGTTTAGTGCAACATTCAATCAACATAAAATTCTTCTCAAAGCATTAGCTTTGCCCATTCAACTTAGCAAACGCAAAGCCTCTTCAATTTTAAGTTACTCAAAAATTCCAGGAAGAGGAAATTAAAAGAAGAAGACAGAAACAATATTAAAAACCCCAAATATAGCTATTCATGGTTCCAGTGGTGTTCAGCTAATAGAAATTCTGAGAGGAGATAGGGTCAAGATGTGCTAACCACATGTTCAGCCTTAAATCCCCCTTGGCCTTCTTGGGCCCTTCCCCCAGCTGGGAATTCTGGTCACTTGGTGACTTTAGAAGCTGGATTAGGGGCACCAGAGTTGGGTGTGGAGCATTGCCTCCAGTGTGCAAGGGACTGGCAGCCACTGCCAGTCTGGGACATAGGCTCTAGAGGTGGGGACATAGAGGCCAGATAGCTGCCTCACCAGGGCAAGGCCCCACCTGCCCTTTCCCTCACACACATGCATCTCAAAATGTCTTAAGACATCAGTTTTTCCAGTCTCTCACATGGGCTCAGTACAATTATGAGACATTTATATTTTCTAGTCCATATTTGATCTGATTCTTTTTGGGCGGTGGAATGATGATGGAAGAAAGGGAAGTCGGCATTTATATTGATGCTTGGATTGGAAAAGGCTCCTATGAGTGGAGTGTATTCAGCCTGTTACTTTAATTGCCAGTCAGTTATGCTATGCTTGTTTGCCAGACAGTTGTTTTTGCAATACTTAGAAGGTACTGTTTTATCCTGTTGTAAAATATGTTTTGCGTAAGTAAAGCAAAGAATTTAATAGATTAAGTCTATAAGAAAGCCATGTCAAGAAGAAGCACTCTGCAATAACAACTTGAAGCTGTGCTGCCACTAATTTGAAAAAAAAGAATGAAACATGCATGCTTTGAAAGGTTTTGGCAAATAGCAGTATTCTGGTGAGATGAAAGGTGACAGAGGAAGTTTTGGGTCACTAGTGTAATTTACTAGGTAGCATAAAATCGATATTGCTTGCCCAGTGAGAGGCAGAATTGCGCTTTTTGTTGCTTTTTGATGTAAATCTAAGAGGCAGAATAGTACCAGTTCACATTCTTCAGTTTTATAGATTTTCAAGATTTAATTCAAATCTGAATTTCATTCCTCACTGCCTCTCTAATCATGCTAAACACAAAAGACTTTTTGCATTTCCTCCCCACACTATTACTCTGTTTTCTCCCTGTAGATTACAGATAACAGGTTACAGTGCAGTTTGTTCTTCAGCATTTTGATTTTAATTTGTGAATTAAAATGCTGCTGTGCATGATTGTGAAACCTCATTAACTCTAAATTTAATTGCTTTTCTGTCACTAGAAAGTTGTTGTGAATGAGTATTCTAAAATTTTGAAGTGTTCTTTTTAAAACGTGTTTGAGTTGTTAGAACTTAATGATGTTTTTTGCACCCTGGCATACAATTAAAGTAGTCAGGCTTAATGAATTTCTTAATGCATGCTGTCAGCCGTGGCAACAGTACAGAATGGAAACTCTATGTTTTTATTTCAGACATGATGTCTGTCTTGCCTGAGTCTTTTGAAATTCTATCATGAATATGTCTTTTTAAGGGGGAGTAGGTGAGATTTGCTCTTTTTGCAGCTAAAACAAGTAATTGAATTGTTTTCTTACATGCAGAGCAGAGCAATCTTTTCCTTCAATTGGGCCAATGCCTTTGTCATGAAAGTTAAATTCAGCAACCTTTACTGGTGACTCTGCTGCATAGTCTTTACACTGAAAATGAGGCTTCAGGATTGTATTTGTTTCCAATTCTGCTCCCATGAGCTCTGTCTTATGCAGAGGTACAATTGTATGCAGGAGGGACATAGTATTTGCATGTTAATGTGACTTTATTGGAAAATTCCTCACAAGCAGAAAAGGAAGCATACTGCTAAATGCAGGATAAGGAAATGGAAATTTTGTTATTACTCTTGGTGACGATGATTATCTTCTGGGAGGATGATGATCAATTTGCGAATTTATGGATTAGGATTAAACAGCAGACTGGCAAGGATGTCACTGTTGTGAGGCTGAGATACTGGACGCTTTCTTTGCTTCAGTCTTCACTGCCAGGGCCAGCCCTCAGGAAATCCTGACCCAAAAGACCAGGGAGAAGGTGTGGAGGAAGAGGGGCTTCCCCTTGGTTGAGGACAATTGGATTAGAAAACATTAATCAAACTTGACATCCATAAGTCCATGGGCCCTGATGGGATACACCCACCAGTATTGAGTGAACTGGTGGACTTCATTGCTGGGCCACTCTCAATCATTTTTGAAAGGTCATGGCAGTCTGGAGAGGTACCTGAGGACTTGAAGATAGCAAGTGTCACTCCAATCTTCAAAAATGGCAGAAAGAAGGACCCAGGGAACTACAGCCCAGTCAGCCTTACCTCCATCCCTGCATGTGGAAGACAAGAAACTGATTAGTCAGGATGGATTCAGCAAAGGGAAACATCTAACCAATGTGATTGTTTACTACAATGGGACAAGTGGCTGGATAGATGAGGGAGTGTGGGGGTCTCAGTTCTGCAGCCTTCCCCTGCCCGCTGTGCCTTCAGTGGATCCACAGTCTGACCCCAGAGGTATGCCTTAAAGGCAGTTCCTCTGAGGCAGTAATTTCAGCTCTTAATGATTTCAGCTTGTCAGGCTGAGGTCACCAAGGCTGCTCCTCTGAGGCAGTAATTTCAGCTCTTAATGATTTCAGCTTGTCAGGCTGCGGACACCAAGGCTGCAGCTTCCCAGGGGCAGCAGGCGGCGTGAGGCAGAAGCGAGGCGAGTCCTCTCACAGAGATGCTTTATTGCAGGCTTCCTGGGCTGAACTGGCCATAGCTCTGTCCGGGCTCTCCTTTTAACCCCACAACTGGGGGCAGGGATGAGAGCTTGGGCCAATCACCACAGGGATTGAGGCATCCTCCAATCGCGTGGAGGATCAAAAACTGCCTAATCACAGAACCGGAATACCAGGAAGTATGAAAACTGCCAACTGGGGGGGTCGGGGGGGGCTGACGATTTGCTTGCAGCCACAAAGCCCCATGGGAGTGTTTTTCCCCCTGGCCCCGCAGGGATCTGAAAAACCAGGGTCCAGCAAGAGAAAACAATCCCTGGGGGAGGGTCTGCAAGGGGGCCCCAAAGCCTCCTGGGGTATCTGTTCAATTGCCAGGAGCAGAGGAGAAATTCCCACCACTGCCACCGGGGGCTTGCTACATTGTAGCAGCCACAAGCTTCCTACCCTTCATGGCAAGGATCCGCCCCCTGGGAAACCTCCGGGAGTCGCCACAACTCCCCCTTCTTTATTTAGAAAAAAGGCCTTCCCAACTACTTTCTTACAACACTTCAAAACTAGAAACGAGGTGAGTAAAGCTGTGACAAACATTACTAGAACCTAAGCTATAGAATTCAACAGTGGGACTAACCACCCCTTGACTCCTAGATGTTTAAACAAATCGCTGAACCATTCTGGGTCTTTTTCAGTTTTGAGATCTTGGATTGATCTTTGCAATCTCTGGATTTTTGTATGGATGCTCTTGCCGGGAGCTGAAACGTTGAAACAGCACAGGTCGTCAAACTCCACACAGCTGTGTCCATGGGAAAGCAACAAGTAATCAATTGCAGCACAATTTTGTAGGGAGGTGTGTTTGACTGTCTCTTTTTCTGCTAGGAGATCGCTTAGCACAGCAGATGTTAAACTGGCATTCTTGCGTAGCCAACATTCCAAGCGGGGACATTCCCCGAGGGCCTTTGTCACTGTGACCCATGGCAAAAAGATGGACATAAGAACCCTCTTATCCTGGGGCCAATCAGAAATTTGGTTGTTATAATTTTCATCTAATTGAGTCAATTCCCTTTTTTGGCAGACCCATTGAGTTTTGTTCTTTCCCCAGTCTCTAATCAATGTCAAATTTGGGGTCAGCACTGCAAGCTTGCCAAACGTGCAAGGACCTCCTAGGGGCCTGGAAGGAATTCCTGCCCACACCCTATCCCCACAGATCAAAAACACTCCTCGTGGCAGTGCTTTGGGGTGTTGGGAGGACTTAGATAGTACACTTGCGGACATTGAGGCAGTAGAGGGTGTCCAGAGAAGGGCAATGGAGCTGGTGAAGGGTCTGGAGCACAAGTCTGATGAGAAACAACAGAGGGAGCTGGCGTTGTTTAGCCTGGAGGAAAGGAAGATCAGGGGGAATCTTATCACTCTCTACAACTCCCTGAAAGGATGATGTGAGGAGCCAATTCAGTTTTGTTGTGCCTCAACAATGGTTGTCAGAGGCATGTGAGGTAGGGGTTGCATGTGTGCCGTGTCCAGGAGGCAGCTAGGAGAAGATAAAGGAAAGTCTTGTCTCTGGGAAGACATTGCCTGGCAACAATTTCGGGTCTTGCATAGAACAGGCAATCAGCAGGGGAACACTGAAGACACTGTATCCCAGAGACATTCTCCAATCAGATGGCAAAATGTTTCTTCCAATGGACTGAAGTGGGACATTAGCCTGGGCCAATGGTCTCCTGTCAGCAGGTAGACTTTGGGAGGAGCCAGGGCCATAAAAAGTAACTGCACCACAAGCTCCGGGCACTAATCTGTCCTTTGCCTTTTGAGTCTTTGGGGGCTTTTTGAACTTGCTTTTTTTTTGCTGAGTGTTAGCTTTTGGAGCTTGTGCTTTTTGCTTTGGAGGGTTTTTCGAGCTTATGCTTTTGTCTTTTTGGGGGGCGTCTTGAGTCTTACGCTTTTTGCCCCTGAGCCCCCCCTATACCTTTTGGCTCTCCTGCCCTCACTGGATCCTGCTCTCCGTCACATCTATTCTGCCTCCCTGTGGCCTGAACCAACGTCCTGCCTGCTTTGTCTCTGCATCCCTGCCTGAGTCACCTGCGTGCAACCCAGCCTGCCTCCGAGCCTGCCCACCACTGTGATCCTCATCGCGACCTGGTCCAGGCCTCTGGACCTTCTGCCCAAGTGCCCCTCACCTCGTGTCTGGCTGCCCATTGTAGTGGGTGCTATCCCCAGGCAGGCAGTGTGCACACCCCCTGCCCCCTGGATGCCAACAGCACTCCCTGACCTCCAGTGGTAAGATCCCCTTTTCCCCTCTCTCTCCTCTTTCTGTCTCCCTCTCCCCCATTTTTCTTCCTCTTGCTCTGTCTTCTCTAGCCCTCTTTAGTAAAGTAACTCCTTTTTATTTTGTCTTTTTGTTACCAATAAATGGTTCCCAGATATGTTTGCCTTGTTTGCCCTAATTTTGTTCCAGACGATCTATTTTTAGAAGAAATCCTCACAGTTCCCCACAGTGGAATGTGACAGAAGGTATAGCCAGACAGGAGTCAGTCTCTTTTTCCAAGGAGCAGGAGAGAGGACAAGAAGAACTGTCACAATGACATAAGAATTATTGGATACAAATTGAAAGGGGAAATTTAGGCTGGATATCAGGAATTCTTGAATGTGAGAGTGGAGAGATACTGGAACAGGTTGCCCAAGCAGGTTGTGGATGCCCCCACCCTGGCAGTACTAAAGACCAGGTTGGATAAGGCCTTCAGCAACCTGGTCTAGTGGGAGGTGTCCCTGCCCATGGCAGAAGAGGCTGGGACTAGATGATGTTTAAGGTCCCTTCCAACTCTTAACATTCTATGATTCTATGATTCCTTCTTTGTCATAGTGCAGGAGGCACTATCCCTGTGTCACACCAGGAAGCACAAAAACTTCAGCAGTCTAGCCACTGTTGGAGCCACTTCAAAAGTTCTGGTTAAGCTGAAGTGATAATAGACATGAAGAATCCATAACAAAAGCCAATTCAGCAATTCTGCTGAAATCAGCACTGACTAGGTAAAATGCAATTCCTGCAATGGGAGATCACTTGCAACCCACTCGCTCAAAGAAACCCACCAACACCCAAGAAGAGAAAGACTGAGCACGGGACTAAGCAGCATTAGAAGCAAGGGAATGATTTAACCAATAGAGTAAGAGAACTTTGTAGCAAATTATCATTAATTCCTTTGTTTGCCAAAGGGTATAAATAGTGAAAAGTTTTGAACAACCTTGGGTCCCCCCACCACTGAGAAATTCAGGATGAAGAAGGACTAACAGAACACCACTGAATCTATGGGTGGTGACCATTTACTGCTTAATCTCTCTTATCTCTCCCTCATCCTCTATCTCTCTCTCTCCCATCCCCTCACATTATACTATTAAATAAAATCTGTACTGTGATTCAAACATGTGGTCTCGTTTGCATACTGATTTGGATAGAAGTATCTCTCTATACATCAGATCATAATACCAAGTTAGCCAAAATCTGAGCATGAGTTAAATGAATAGTCATAAAGAAAAAATGCCAATGTGCTTCTTCCCTCTGGTCAGACTATTTCCACAAACTGTTTTAAACACTAATGAATTACTTCTTCATCTTATCACCTTCGTCTTCAGATTTTGTAATTGAATGTGAAACAGGCCAGAGTTGAGAGGTTTTTTTACTTAACTGTAAGTCTGTAGGACTTTTTATCTCCTGGAAGGAGACTATTGAGGTTAATTACCTAATTTGCATATCTTTTAGAAACCTGTATTACCATCCTGGGTAACCCAAAATTATATTGTATGGCACATATATACATATATGTGCCCAAAAATTGTTACTGCCTCTCTAAGACCCAGCACTATGGCCAGAAAAGGAATGGTGGGGGCAGAGAGGGCGGAAGCTGCCCAGACTTTTTAAGTCAGAGCTCGGAAACTGGGCTCGCTGTCTTTCTCCTGGTGACTTTTGCTCAAGGCAGAGAGGCTCCCTTTTGTCAAAGGTTGTTTTGAGTGGTTTTTTGGGGGGGGTTTAAAACTCAGAAAAATGCATTACACCATCAGAAATTGTTTTGAAGTGAATTTTCCAAACCCTGTTGGCAGTGGGAAACTTGAGCTGTCCTGGGGCTGGACCATGCCATATTGGTCTGGCAGGCTGTTTCATCCCCACCTAATATACCAGTCGTTCAGAAACAGAAGCACCAACAGCAGCTGAGTCCAGCAAGTGGCAGCAGGAAGCAGCGGGCAGCAGAGCTAAGCTCACATGTGCTGGCAATTCCCATCTGCCACTAAACTGTTTTGTAGGCTCCTGCCTTCACAGGAGGGTTTCTTTGCTCTTTGCCATCCTTTCCCTTTGTCTCCCAGACTGCATGGTCTCCTGCGATGATTGCCATCCTGCGGGGGTGGGGTGTGGGAGTGTTGGGGGGTTGGGAAAAGTGGGCACCATTTTTCCTTTGTCTCTTGGGCCATGAGGTCAGCTGTGGGAGCTGCCATCTTGGGAATGTGGGTGTACCCTGCCGTTCTCTCTTTAGTAATTTTGCATTTAATGATTATTTACTGGGGGATGTGTGCGTGTGGGGGTCGGTGAATTTGGGTGTGTTTGGTCTTTGGGTGTTTTTTTTTGGCTGTTGCTCTTGTTACTGGGTTGTTATTTTTTCATTTGTATCTACTTGTATTCATTCTGTGTTGGTGGAAAGGAATTGGTTGAAGAAGAGAGGGAAGAACCTAATTTTGAGTGTTCCCCTTAAAATGTCTTAAACTACGACAATTACCTTTCTTCTTTTTCCTGAGAACTATACAATATGTAAATTTTCTAGTTTTCTTCTGTAAGTAGAAGAGACTTTGCCAAAACATAACAATTAAAATACTTTTCCTGTCCTATTTGCAGCTTGGTTGGAAACAGTAAGTACCAGGAATCTGATGCCAAATTGATTTTTGCCTTTTTTCTTTTATATATTCTCTGTATTCTGTACATACATATTTTTAGCTATTTTTATATTCTAGCTAGCTCCAGTACTTTTCCTTACCCTACCCGATAGGATGAAAGACAAAACATATAACGAGACTCCTATCCTAGCTTGGTTTTTCCTGGCAACCAAGGTTGATGTTGCAGTGTGTGTTTATCCACATTGTCAGTTTTATGCTGTTCAGAACCCCCCCATCAGGTTTGTATCTTCATTCTTTGCTCCTCCCTCTTCCCCTCCTTAGTACCTTCTGCCCTGAACCTGCCTCCGCCCCTGTTGTCAATCTATACTTGCACCCCCCATTCGGAAAGTTGCTTGTCCCCCCTACAGCTCAGCTGTCAGTCCCTTGTTTACCCTGCCCCAGTTATTGTCAATCCTCCCAAGTTCCCTCCTTTCTTTGCAGAGAGTTCTGTTGTTCTTGAGTTATTATTGGTTTGCTCAGTGTGTACTCTCCCCTCCTTTGCCTCCATTTGTTAGGCAGAGTGTCACTCCCCAGGCTGACCCCTCCTATGTTTTCCCTGATTGGTTAACGTTTGAAGTCCACCCTTTATACTTCCCGCATTTATAACTTCATGTCTCCCTTTGTTCTGAGTCTTCTTGTCCCTGCCTCCCCATCAGAAATAAACTTTGTTTCTGGTGAAGCACATGAGAGGTCGGTCCCTCCCTCCTTCCTTGCTGCGACTCCTAGACACTGATTTACCAGCAGGCTGCGTGGGGTAGAGAGCAGTTGCTGCCTCCTGCTCTACACTGCCACCTGAGCCAACTCTGGGCTTAGGGGCAGCCCTGTATCACGGCACGGTGACTACAGTAGTGGGACAGAGCTAGCCGAAAGGGTTCTCCCCTGCCTCCCGAGAATAAGAGCAGCCGCGTCAGCTGAGACCAACTCTTTGAGACATATTTTCATAAACACAGTTTAGTTCCCATCTGAGGGGGGAGGATTTACAAGGGGATTGAACCAGATAAAATTACCTGTGATGGGTTGAAACCAGGAAATTTCATCTAGTGAAACACCCCCCCACTGGCCAAAGGGATAAAAGGGAGGGTTCAGGAAGTGAAGTTCCCTTTTCTGCCTTTGGTTGCCTGCAGGTAACGTGCAGAGCTGTCTGTTGGGCCCATGGGTGGCCTGGGAAGGGGCCGGGCCTCGTGGCCTCCCCCTCTCTTCTCCCGGTAAAGGGAGCGGGGGGGAGAGAGGCTGCAAAAGAGGGCCTAGGCCCGACCCCATGGGCCTAGCAAAGCCTGGGTGAGCCCAGGTGGATTTGGCTCAGTGGCCACCCTCTCCTGAATAGAGGAGGTGGTGGGGCTGGCCGGGATGGCAGAGGGCCCTCCCTTTTTTTCTTTCCCCCTCCTCACTGCCAGCAGAGGTGAGGGGTGGGGAAGGGAAGGGAGGTGGTGGCTCGGCTGCGGCGGAAGCCACTCCGCTTTGAGCAGGGGTGGCGGCAAATGAGCTGGGCGGCTCCGGGTGCCCTCCCTCGATGGGATGGGGGGCGGCTGGCCCCAGTAGGAGATTGCCTGGAGGGGCCTCAGGTTTGGGGGGTGCCCCTGTCAGCAGAACTGAGACAAGATTTTTAATCCTTTCCCCTCCTTCAGATTGCTGAAGACTGAGAGGCAGAAGAAGAAAGAAGGCTTCATGGAAGATGGACTATTTCTCGGTAGTTTTGGGAAAATGCTGCATCTGGCTGCAGTGTGAACTGAGTGAATCTTCACTGAATGCTAGGTAAGCATTTTGAAATGGTATCCCAAGAGACTGAGAGATGGACCCCATGGCATTTGTGGGCAGGCTGTGGGGTTTTGGGACATTTGACATGAGTGTTTGAGAATTGAGTTTGGATTGTGGGGAAGGAGGGAAAGTGCTTTTTTGACATTTTCATGGTTTTTTTTTTTTTCTTTTTTCCTTCTGTGTGTGTGAATAAATCTATCTTTGTAACTCATAAGTTGGGATTGTTTTGCCTTTATTTCTGCCTGGTCATGTCCTCACAGATGGGAAAATAGTTAACCTAGAACAATTGGTGGAGAAATGTTTCGCAAACAGTTTCAAACCATGACAGGGGATAGTTAAAGTGATGTCTATTGTAGCAATATACAGCTGGTTTACAGCTGGATGTAATGCATCTGATCATAACAGACCCAAATCGGCTGACCTGGCTTGTTCTAGAAGTCCCTAGGGGAACAAAGACGTCAGCCAACACCACCAAAGCCCTGGATGCAGACACACCACTGGCCAGAGATCTGGGCAGTGCAGAGATTCCCAACCAATAGGCTTCCCAAGCCCGGAAAATTCAAACTGGCTATAAAAGGAAGCTTGGAACAATAAAGGCAGTGGCTGGCTGTTGCTCAGGACTCAGAAGAGGTCTGTGTTGTTCGTCTGTCTCCAACCCACAGACCTCATGTCACAGTCTGTACGTAGTAGGTAAGTAATAGAAGTCTGTGTAAGAGAATAAAGGAAAGCTCAAATGAAGTGACAGTATGACTAGAAATCTTAATAGCCCTTGTAAACAATGTGAGGAAAGAATGATCTGAGGCACAATAGACAGAGATAATTAGAGAGAAACAGTGAAAGAAACAGGTGTTGTTAAGTTAGAGAAACAAGCACAAGATACAAACCAGAACCAAAGTGACATGTTATATAATGAGGAATAGATCATTAGCTAAAAGGATATAGAAATGACTGTGAGGCAGACAGGATAGAAGTGAAGTGGTGTACACTGAGAAAGGAAGGGGAGTAATAGTAGGAATTCAAATAAGGGTTAAAATATATGTAATTTCTTGCAACCTTTTATACCGTCCTAAATATGCCCTTGTTTTACTTAACAGAAGAAAATATCTTTTTATATTAATTTAAACTTTAGGTAGTGTTTTTTTGAAAATTAAAATAAAAATTTTCTGTGTTTTTGTTTACCTTTGCTAAAATGGTGACTAGTGTTCCCCTACTTTCTAAGTCAGCTACAGATCTATGATATTTCTAAGAGGTTTGAGTTCATTCTACTCAACCAAAGTAACTGGAGGTTAATGAAAAATTTTAGAAGGATTTGGTTATGTTCAGCTATAAATATTAGTTAATAGTTCAAAATTACAGCATTGTTAAATTATTTCAAATGCTATGACTACTTGTTCCAAGTGCTGAATTCATGGTTTTGTTGCTCTTTATTTTCTAATAGAAAAGAGAGAGTGTATCTCCACTGAATGTAAAAGGAACCTTTACATAAGTGAGTCATTTGCTCAGTCAGAGTTTAATTACTTGTGTTATAGATAAAGCCAAACCCAACCAAATTAAAATATAAAAGAATTTATTGATTGCAAAATAATTTCAATACAGCCACGATCAACACTGACAGAGTGCCAAGCCTAGGAAATTGGCACTGGTGAACAGAGTGTACCCTCTCTCTCGCCAACCCCTCTGTCCACATTTTTGCCTGTTGGCTTCTCGGTTTGTATACCCAAAAATTAGCCTCAGGCTTTGGTTTGCAATAGGAACAATTGTCTTTCTTGTGGTGTAGATGAAATTCATTGTGGATGAACACGGGTCTCCGGTCCTGTTGAAAAGATTCCTCGAAAAGATTCCTCGGAAGGGATGATTTTCTTGTTTCAATTTTAGATGAAGTTTCGGGTGGATGCTGATGAGCTTATCCTTATCAGCTGATAGGATCATGCGTTAAGTGGCAGTCATTGGCCATGGTCTCTTCCCGGGAATGGGAACGTGTCTCTCCATTGTTTCTTCAGATGTAAATGTGGTTCCTGTCCGGGTTTCAAAGTCCCCCTTGAAACAGGCTTCCAGTAAAAACTTAGGAATATCAAGTTATATACAATATAACAAACACCCCAGCACGAATTATTCCCCCATATATAACACTTGGGAAGACTCTGACAGTGTTACCTACAGAATATCTTTGCTTGAATGTAGCTACACTTTCACTAGTCAGTGTACAAAGTAGTCAAACTGATTATCTAACTCTGAATTAATGAATGAACAATGTGAGGCTTACCTAGTCATCAGTACTCTTAGGGGGACATGCAATATTGCTTAATATTTGTTTTGTGGTGAGGTAGATACCATTGTCATAGCTGGACAAAAGGCTTTAAGTCCCTACAGTGTGAACTGCTTGGAATGCATTGTAGTAAGATTAAGATTAAAGGAGTAATGATAAAATTAAAACAAACAAGGAGTCATGTTATATATGTCAAATTTTCTTCTCATTGTTTAGTTTAAGGTATAATTCTTTGAAAGGTAAGTTTTCTGTAAGATCTGAATAAGAATTCCTCCATCATAGTCACAGAATTCTCCATATGAGCTATTCTGAACTTATTTTAAAATATTTTGGGTTCCTTTGATATTGTAATTAATTATTTTTGAGCTTTTTTGTTATATTCTAACTACAAAGCAGAAACACTTTGTCTTTTTCCTTATATAAAAGCTGATATAATCATATGATTTCAGAAGGTCAGCAGAAAGAACACTAGTATTGTGAACTTCAGGGAACACATTGTCCTTTAAAGCAGCATGTCGGTTTTCTTGCTCTGCAACTTCATCTGACATTTCCTTAATACGAACTTGATTGTAAAAATGAATAAAGGATAAGGACAAATAAAAGATAGAAAAAGCTTAATGCACTTTTACACTTTATCAGACAATGGTTTTAAAGTTCTGTTAGAATCTAATTTTAGACTTTAAATGATTCTATAATTTTATTGTATTACTGTCATCAAGATTGAACTAAAGCTTTGTTGGGGGTTGAAGTGTGGAATTTTTCCCATTGTGTTGCTAATGATGCACTGATTGCTGGGTGCTTGAGGCTGCTGGGTGCGGAAACTCTCGCACTCACTCGAGCGGAGCCTTCCAGCAGTGATGGTATAGCTGTTTCTTGGGAAAAGAACTCATTTACTGCCGTAGAAGTCCGGCTTGGTCCTGTTTTTTTCTTCTGGTGTGAGGTGAGCCTCCTTGCTCCTGGGAGCAGCCACTGAACTGGGATCTTGTTATCCCCTGCCTCACTAAAAGAGAAGCCCCTCGCTGCACTGGGAACAGGGCTGCTGTTTTCCTGCCCCCTGCTGTTCCTTCAGCACTGCGCCGTGTTCTTCTCTACTCTGTAGCCCACACCTCCTGCCTGTCGAGACCTCCCGTCTTCAGCCTCAGCTCCGGAGTTTTCTGATCCATCTCTTCCTCTCTAGGACAAAGCCGCCATTACCGCGTGGTCCCCGAGCCCGCGCCACAGCGCCCCCTGCAGCCGCGTGGGGATCATCGCACTTGCCCTGCCAGCGCCCCTGGCGGCTGTGACCGGAACTGCACCAGAGGGGAAGTGTGGCCGGGGAAGCTGCTCATAGATTCCTGGTTCTGTTTATTATTAATGCTGTAGTTGTTGTTGTTTGTTTGCCTCATTATACACACTAGTAAAGGACTCTTATTCCTACCCCTACCACCTCTGCCTGAGAGCCCTTTAATTTTCTAAATTATAATAGTTTGGAGGGAGGGAGTTTGAATTCTCAAGGGAGGCCCTGCCGTCCCTAGCAGATACCTGTCTTCTTCAAACCAAGACAAGCTTTCATAGACTTCAGTATTAGACAGACGGACAGATAGACATCCCAGCTGACTCTACAGCTGGATTTCATCTGGTTGTCTCTTTGATATTTTAATCAGTCAGGAGTCCTAAATGGAATTATAGCTAAGAAATACATAAACAACAGAAAGCATTTATTAAATTTTGGGTTTAATCTTATCACAACTGATAAAATACAAATGTCCCTTGCAAGAAATTGAGAGCAATGTAAAAACACTGCTACATAACCTTGTTTAGCCATGTAGTGAGGAACTGTTTGCAAAAAAATGTAGTGACAAGTTTCAGTAATTTATAAAATACTATTGTAGTTCTGTTGATTTTATCAGATAATATAGAAAAGACTATAACACTTCAGAGATGAAACATTTTTTTGGTTATACTGACTGACATTCTACATAGAATTAATGAAAGTCAGAATTAGTTGCAAGGAAAAGAAAATTGACCATGGAAGTGTTTAAGAGGGGAAGGCTACTAGAATGCTTCAAATACACTGCTCTTAGTAAAAAAACCCTGCTTTCACTCTTGTGCCAAAGATCTAATATTTGTGAACTCCAGAATTCACATTAAGAAATTTTCTTTTCCTTCTATTGCCACCATGCCCACAAATCATGTGTTCAATTGTACATGATCTTTCCTTTTTTTTTCCCCTTTTTTCCTTTCTCCCCTCCCCTCCTCTCCCCTCCCCAATTCAGGTTCAAGACTTAGAAAATCATAGAATGGCTTGGGTCGGAATGGGCCTTATAGATTCACCTACTTCAAACAATTTGCCTTAATCAGAGACACCTACCACTAGACCAAGTTGCTCAGACTTCCATCCAATCTGGCCTTCAACACTTCCAGGGATGCGGCATCCACAGCATCTGGGAGATCTGTTCCACTGCCTCACCACCCTCACAGGGAAGAATTTTCTCCTTATACCTAATCCAAACCTACTCTCAGTTTTAAGCCATTTCTGCTTGTTGTGACACTCTATGCTCTTATAAATAGTCTTTCTCCATCTTTCTTGCAGGCTCCCTTTGGGGGAGCTACTGCTAGGCCCCACTTGGGTCACCCTGGAGCCTTCTGTTTTCCAGGCTGAACAAACCCAATTGTCTCAGCCTTTCCTCTGGTGTTCCATCCTTCTAATCAGCTTGGTGGCCTCCTCTGGACTCACTGCAACAGATCAATGTCCTTCCTATGCTGGCAACCACAGAGCTGGATGCAACACACAAGGTGGGGCCTCACTGAAGTGGGCCAGAGGGCAAGAATCACCTCCTTTTCCCTGCTGGCCACACTTTTGTTGGAGCACATAATACAGTTGGCTTTCTGGGCTGCATGAGTGCATTGCTGGCTCACGTCAAGCCTCTTATCCACCAACACCCCCAAGTACTTCTCAGCAGGGCTGCTCTTGCTCTGTTCATTCCCCAAATATTGATACTCCGGTTGGCCCAGTCCAGCTACAGCACCTTTTACTTGGTCTTTTTAAACCTCATGAGGTTCTCATGGGCCCATTCTTGTGTGGTAGGACCAGGCAGGCCAATGAAGAAAGGTTTCTTCCCTTTCACAGAATCATAGAATAATTAAGGTTGGAAAAGACCTCCAAGATCATTCAGTTCAACCTTTAACTGAACACCACCACACCAACTAAACCACAGCACTAAGTGTCACTTCCAGTAATTTCTTGAACACTTGCAAGAATGGTGACTTCACCACCTCCCTTGACAGTCCATTCCAATGTTTAACCACCCTTTCAGTGTAAAATTTTTTCCTAATGTCCAACCTGAACCTCCCCTGGCACAGCTTGTGGCCATTTCCTCCTGTCCTCTTGTGAGTTGCCTGCGGGAAGAGGTTGAAACCCACCTTACTACAATCTCCTTTCAGGTAGTTGTAGAGTGATAAAGTCTCCCTTGAGCTTCCTCTTCCCCAGACTAAACACCTCCCTCAGATGCTCCTTATTTGACTTACTCTCTAAACCAGGTGCAAAAATGTAATGGTGGTTGTAATTCCATCTTGAATCCCAAACAGAATATTTCTAGTAGAGGAAAAAATGTCAAAGATAGGTGAAGTACTGAAAATGTTCACTGAGGGAGAAACTAGAATTTTTTTTTTACATATTTTTACAAATTTTGATATTTTTGGCAATACTTTCATGTGGCTTTATGAATATGTCACATCTGTAGCCTAGCTTCTGACCCTTTCTAACAGTAAACTTTTACTTCTTTAAAACATTGAGAAAGTTTTAGGGAGTCAGGGATAGTGCCAGTTCAATATCTGGAGTAACTGCAATTTCAGCAAAGACTCCAGGCTGAACTGCATGGACAGATGTGCTCTACAGCTGAGGATCATGCAGAGGGAGTAAGGTGAGCTTTCCTACCCAGGAAGAGCTCAAAAATAAAACACAGAAAGGTGTCCCAGTCCCCTCCTCCTGAGAAAGAAGAGGTGGAGCTGTGACTTAGCTCTGACTCAGGGTGGGGCAGCACCAGTAGGGACAGCTACTATCCTCATTCCCCCATGGTCTGGCTGCCAGGGTGTGGTATGGAGGTTCAAGCAGGAAAGGGCAGAGTCACACACCTTAAGAGGTAAGCTTAGCAATTGTGTCTACTTGCCAAGGAGCTGTGTCCTCTGCACATGCCAGAAAAAACAGGGCAACACAAACTGACCTTCCAAGGAAAGATGCAGGGGCCCAGGTCTCATGCTGCAAAGAGTGCCAGAGACTGGCATTGGCATCTGAAGGAAGAAGAGACAATACCTGTGCGAGGTATGAGCAGGTCAGTGATCTGTTCAGCCTAGTGGTGCAATTTAAAGAGGAGGTGGGAAGGTTAAACTCAGGGAGTCTGAGGAGTAAACTGACTCATGGAGCTGCTTTCTACCAAACCTGAGTCAAGGTACTGCACCTCAGGAAGCCAAGGATGCTCTAACCTCTTCCTAACAGGCAGGAGGGAACCTAAGAGGCTGGGGGGAAATGGAGTCAGGTCCACACTTGGAGTGGCTGCTGAATCCTCTCCTGGCCTTCCTCCCCTTTCCAGGTGCCCCTACAGAACAGGTTTAAGGCTCTGGAAACTGAAGGCCAGGAAGATGATGAGGTAGACAAAGGACCATCTGAGGAGTTGGCTAGCAAGAATCAGCCAAGCCCTTGTATTGCAACTACAAAAAATTAAAAAGAAAGGTAATTGACATAGGCGTCTTCTTTCTGAGGGGAATGGAGACCCCAGTATGCTGGCTGGACCCATCCCACAGGGAAGACTGATGCCTGCCTAGGATCCAGGTAAGGAAACTCCCTGATCTGGTACAGTCCTCTGACTATTACCCTCTATTAATTGTCCAGGTTAGTAGTGCTGAAATTAAACAAAGAAGTTCTAGGGCAATCAAAAGGGACTTCAGGGCACTGGGACATTTGGTCAAAGGAGTAGGTGCACAAGGTTGTATTCCACTCAATTCCTTCAGTACTAGGGGCAAATACTGAAAGGAACAGGGAAACTAGACTGATTAATACATGGCTTAGGGGTTGGTTTCATAGGTGGAGTTCTTGTTTTTGGATCATGGGGCAGTTCACATTTCACGTGGCCTGCTGCCAACAGATGGAGTCCACCTGTCTTGGAGAGTAGAAAGGATTATGGCCCATGCATTGGCAGGGCTCATTGAGAGAGCCTTGGAGACTATTTGGTAGGCAGTCTTGAGGGCCAAAATTGCCCAGGAAGTTTT
The DNA here is from genome assembly GCA_013400495.1 of Nicator chloris. Taxonomy (NCBI): domain Eukaryota; kingdom Metazoa; phylum Chordata; class Aves; order Passeriformes; family Pycnonotidae; genus Nicator; species Nicator chloris. Next base: position 66,415 of record WAAE01012987.1, read on the forward strand.
AATGGGCTTTTAAAAAGAAATCTTAAAGATACAGGAGCAGGCTGTCCCCACATGCTGTAAGACAAACCAACAGGGGAAAAAGACCAGCCTAGGTAAACAGAGAACTTAGGCAGGAACTCAGGGAAAAAACCCAAGAGTTCCTTCCTCTGAAAGGAGGGGCAGGTAATCTGGGGCAGGTACAAGGATATTGTGAGGTTATGTAGGTAGAAAATTAGAAGGGGAAAGAAAGAAAAAGAAAGAAAGAAAGAGAGAAAGAAAGGAAAGAATGAGAGAAAGGAAAGAAAGAAAGGAAGGAAGGAGGAAAGGAAGGAAGGAAGGAAGGAAGGAAGGAAGGAAGGAAGGAAGGAAGGAAG
>WAAE01012987.1:67106-77720 GCA_013400495.1 Nicator chloris
AAGAAAGAAAGAAAGAAAGAAAGAAAGAAAGAAAGAAAGAAAGAAAGAAAGAAAGAAAGAAAGAAAGAAAGGGAAAGAAAAAGAATTGTGTGTGGAGGATGGGGGGACAGGGAGAGAGTGACAGGGGTTAGGTAGACACATATCACCTTCCAGGGGTTCCAACGACGTCTTGTTACTCCACTCCATCTAGTCTTTTTGGTGATGAGGGTCCCCGACTGCCACCACTGTGCCAAAAAGTATAAAATTCAGTGGATTAATATATGTTTTGGACCAGGTGGGAACATGTGCCTCCCTTGCAATGGCCAGTTTGACACTGTTCCTTGCAATATTGTTGCATCATCTGCAGGGTCTGGGGACCACTTTTGGGGGGCCTTTGATGTGCCATGACACCCCCTCTGCTGTGGATAAGCTTTTTGCCCGGGGTGAAGAGCCTCTGCAGCTTGGGCTCCTCTGCTCAGTGGAGGATGGATGGAAAAGCCTTACCCAGAGGCCTTTTTCCCCACACCCTCTGGTGCAAGGGTCTGTGCGAAGCCTGGCAGCTGATAGCCCTGGGGCTGTGGTCTCAACTCTTGAAGGTATTAAGCATGTGCTCTGTGAATTTATTATTCCCCCCCAGACTTGAGTTGCTACTTTATCTTATCTCCATCAGCAAGCAGTCCAGGGCCTCAGTCAGGGCCCCATTCAGGGTGTGGTGTTCTTCTCTGCAGCTTTTATAACAGTTTTGCTATAACAGGCAAAAGTCCTTCATGAAAATGCTTAAGTCATAAACTGTAATATTTCAGTCTCTGACACCAACACACAACACATGCAGGAAAGCCAGGGAATCAAACCCCGACAATATAGTTTTAAGAAAGGAAGGTCCTGCTTCACCAACCTGATCTCCTCCTATGACAAAGTGACTGACCCAGTGGATGAGGAAAAAGCTGTGGATGTTCTCTATCTAGACTTCAGTAACATTTCACACCATCTCCCACAGCATTCTCCTGGAGAACATGGCTGCTTTCAGGTAGCTGTAGAGAGCAATAAGGTCTTCCCTCAGACTCCTCCAGCCTTAACAACCCCAGCACTCTCAATTACTCCTTATCAGATCCTTCACCAGCTTCATTGCTCTTCTTTGGAAATACACCTGCACTTCAATGTCTTTCTTGTAGCGAAGGGCCCAGGACTGAACATGGTACTTGAGGTACGACCTCACCAGGGCTGATTACAGGGAGGCTATTGCTGCCCTGGTCCTCATGGCCACATTATTTCTTATACAGGTCAGGATGCCATTGGCCTTCCTGGACACTTGAGCACATGGTGTCTCATGTTCAGCTACTGTTGACCAACACCTGCAGATCCTTTTCCACCAGGCAGCTTCCCAGCCACTCTGCCTGCTGCAAGCTTGTCACAAGCACTGCATGGGGTTGTTGTGACCCAAGAGCAGGACCTGGCACTTCACCTTGTTGACCCTCATAAAATTGGCCTGGGCCCACCAATCCAATCTGGTCTCAACCCTCACAGCAGATTAATGCTCCTGCCCAGCTTGGTGTTGTCTGCAAACAGACAGACAGTGAACATGATCTACTCATCCAGGTCATTGATGAAGATATGAAACACGTCTGGCCCTAATACTGAACCCTGGGGAACACCACTTGTAACTGGGCACCAGATGGATGTTACTCCATTCACCACCATTCTCTGGCCCTGCCATCCATCAATTTTTTTACCCAGTGAAGACTACACCCATACACACCATTGTAAGCCAGTTTCTCCAGGACAATGATGCACAAAATGATGACAAATTCTTTATTCAAGTCCAGGTAGATGACATCCACAGCCTTTCCTTTATCCACTAAGCTGGTGACTTTGTCATACTAGGAAACAAGTTTGGTCTAGCAAGACTTGCCTCTCATAAACCTGTGCCATCTGATACACTGGTTGTCCTGTACTTGCCATGAGCAGGCATTCAAGATGATCTGCTATAGCACCTTCCATGGCACCATCAAGCTGACAGGCCTGTATTTCCCAAGACTGTCCTTCTGACCCTTCTAATAAACGGGCAATACATTTGCTAACTTCCAGTCCCTTGGAACCTGCCTGGTTGACCAGGAGTAAATGATTGAAAATGGCTTGGTGTGTTCTTCTGCCAGCTCCCTCAGTATTGTTGGGGGGATCCCTTCTGAGCCCATGGAATTCTGTGGGTCCAAGCGACATAACAAGTCAATGACCCTTCCCTCCTTGATTATGGGGCCTTCATTCTGCTTCCCATCTCTGTCTTCCAGCTCAGGGGACTAGGTACCTTGAGGAGAATTGATCTTACTATTAAAGACTGAGCAAAGAAGGCATTAATATCCCAGTCTTTTCCTCATCCCCTGTCAGTACAATTCCCTCCACAGCCAATAAAGGATGGATATTCTCCTTGACCCTCCCTTTATTGCTGATGTATTTATAGAAACCCTATTTTTTGTCTTTACAGTCCTGGTCAGACAAGTTCTAGCTGGGCTTTGGTCCTTCTAATTTCCTCCCTGCATAACCTCACAACATCTGTGTAGTTCTCTGGAGTTTTTCTCTTTTTTCCCCTGAGTTCCAGACAAAGCTCTCTAGCCAGGTTGGTCTTCTTTCCTGTCAGGTCTTTTGCCCATGGGGATGGCCTGCTCCTGTACCTTCAATATTTCCTTCTTAAACCATGTCCAGCCTTCCTGGATTCCTTTTCCTTCAGGACTGCCTCCCAAGGGACTCTCTCAACCAGTCTGCTTCATAGGCCAAAGTCTGCCCTCTGTAAATCCAAAGTAGCAGTTCTGTTGGCACCTTTCCTTACCTGATCATTGCGTGATTACTGTGTCATAGATGGCTTTTGACCATCACAACCCACACAAACCCTTCTCTGTGTCCAAACAGGTGGTCTACTGGGACACCACTCCTGGTCCGCTCACTTACCACTGTGTCAGAAGATTATGTTCCACACACTGCAGGAACTTCCCTAGACTGTTTTCTCTCTGCTGTGTTTTACTTCCATCAGACTTCTGGTAAATTGAAGTCCCCCATGCAAACAAGGGTCAATGATGACAAGACTTCTCCCAGCTGCTTATAGAATATTTTGTCTTCATCTTTATCCATGTCAGGAGGTCTATAAAAACAAACTTCAACTAAGATATTTTAGGCCTTCTACCTAGGCATTGTTCTCCTTTCCCTCAATTCTTACTCATAAACACTCAAATCTATCAGAACAATCATGAAGCTCAAGACAACTGAAACACTTATGTTACCTTGCTAAATGAGTTATGTTGCTATATGAGTGCTATTGAGTTTCACAAAGAGAATTATCACAATCTTGCTCCAGGAAATGGAAGGAGGTATTTGCAGACACCTTCAAGCTGAAATAGAAGCATGGAAATATTCTGTATCTATTTTCATTACTTTAAACTAAATTAAAATTAAGAAAAAAGCTTAGCTGGGGGTTAGTAATTATTACTTCTCCAGAATTATATGAAGTATTTGAATTTGCTGTATCCAATCTGCAGCCTGTCCAGTGCTGCCTTACAGTATTCAGAAGACAAATTAAAGAGAAATCAATTTACTAGGAAAAAACTCTATATACTGAACAACAGAATATGTATTTCCTAAGGCAGGAAGAAATGAACACTCCAAAGAGAGATAAACTTTGAAGGCTGTCTCTTTTCCAGTATCATCATACATGGAATTAAGCAAAGTTTTCTCATTCCAATATCATTCTATTAGCTTTCATCCTTCAGTCACTCCTTCATAACAATGAAGACAGGAACCCAAATATACAGTCAAAATAAAAGAAGGCTACAAATATTTGAAATAGCATGAATATGGAATTATAAGTAAGGAAGAAGAATTGGACATTTCATGAATTTGAATAAACAACCACACCCATATTTAAGTGCATTGACCCTTCAGCTTCCCACATTGTTTTCCCTTCCTGAATTTACATATTGCATCCTCTACCAGCAGACAACTCTTAACAGATGGGGTTATTCATATAAATATGCAATATTCTTAGTAGGTGCACAATAAGTAGATCTTAAGAATGTAAACTGCAGAACTGCATGGAGAATCAGGCTAACAGAGTCTACTATTTTAATAATTAAACTGTTTGAAAAAGGAAAAGCTCTTATAAAATATAATCTTAACACCGGTGGTTCATCTATTAATTTAATCATCTGCTACGATCTGACCCCACCCGGATTGAGGAGCAGTCATAGCACAAAGCTATGAAGGCTTAGTTAGACTGAGGGAGATGCATAAGCAGCCTTCACACAGGCGGCTCAGGGAAAACCGCAAGACAAAAACACTCCTGAGGCAGGTCTGGATCCCTTAGCACATGCTCTCAAAAGCGCCCCAGGGTGTCAGAGCACAGACTTTTATTTAGAGGGTGGTAACCAACAAACAGCCAATAACAGTTTGGCAGAGGGCGGATTCAACTTGGACTGACGTACAGGATTACCAAATGGGGTGAACTCAGGGGGGAATCAGGGTCACATGGGCAAATGGGGCGTCGAGGTTTAGGGGATTTCCAAGGAGGGGTTTAAGGAGAAGGTGGCCCCTGGGGAAAATTGACAGGGAACATTCTGGGAGAAAGGTAGGGTTTGGATGAGTGATAACTGGGGGGCAGGTGCAAGAACTGGGGTGAACCATTAACATTAACAAAAACGGGGGTGCATAAAACAAACCATGATCCATAGAACTTAACACAAAACTACAAGGAAACCAAACACGATTTGCTCTCCAGGATCGATTGATACCATTTGTGGTATCCCCAGGAGATACCACAATCATCTGTATGTTTCTGTCTCTGTGGTAATCCAAGTGAGAGTTTTGACATTGTTTTGTATTTTATGTTTGGCTGGTAGCAGTTTGTATTAATTTGAACAATTAGAGGCAACTAAAAATATCTTGAAAAACTTGTAAATAAAACAATTATTTTAGGACTCCTTTTACATTCAACTTTAGATTATTTAGGAGTTAATTGCCACTTTTTAATAGTGATATTTTCACTGTAGACGTAACTATTGGAAGTTATATATAAACAGAACCTTGTCACTGTAGTCACCAGAAACAAGGTACTGAATCCTCAGCCAGGCCAAACACAGTTTTTCCTGTAATGTGAAAACCTAACCATCAAAAACTGTGTATTTCAACATGATGATAATAGTTAAAAATTTATGAAGAGTATGCTCAAACACACATTCAAAGGTAAAGTACAGTTAATATGAAATGAACTAATTATGAAAACACTTTAGCACATAATGGTGAAATATAGAATTATTAGTCATTACCAAGAATACTTGGTGAATCTCTCAATTTTACATGTAAAAATCACTTCTGATCCTCTCCTTCACTGAGAAAGTTTCAATAAATTATTCTAGCTGAAATAAAGCATCTTGTGTGAGAAATAAGAAAAAATCCCTAAGCATCTGAAGCAACACAAAAGCTGAAAGTGCCTAGTGTTTTCTCCAGGCAAGGTAGACAAAACTTTCTTATTTATTTTTTACCTTACCTTAGATATCATTTACTTGACACCAATTTTCAGTGGATGCTCACCTGCATGGGTAAAACAGCTAAGTTTTGCCTAACTTGTTTTCTGAAATGTTTGATGAAACAAAATAGTGTTACACAATATTTGATATTGAACTTGGGAAATTTGAGCATTTAGAGCTCTAGATGTGAAAAAGTCTTTACATTTTCAGTACCTTCAATTTCATTGGCTGTGTGTTCATGGCATTTCTTATAGTATATATTGATTTCTTCAATTTTATCCCTCAGGATTGCATCTGACTCCAATGAGCAGTGGAAACCCAAAGCAAAAAGAAATGTGAAACTATATAGGAAATGTAAGTGTAAAAGGTTTTAATTTTAAAATTCTGTTTTGTTGGGAAAACTGAAGCATTCAATTTTCAGGGGTTTAGGACTCTTTTTGTTTAATTAGAGTCATAATTGAAATCTGAATTCAGTTTTAGCCCTGGAAACTAGATCTTCAAGTGTAATAAATTATAATAGTACCATTGACTTTGTGAAGGTGTGTTAGTATATCATCATGAAAACTCCAAATGTTCTAGAATGCACCACAACACAAACTTTGAGTAACCTATAAGTACTTACTAGAACAAGTACTTGAAATGTCAGTGGCAAGTAAAGTTAGTTAGGAATACTTGAGTCAAGATTTTATAAATGTTTTTGACAACTAGCAGTTTTCATCTAATTTGCATTAGAACTGAACAAAGAAATTGCAATTTATTTAGATAGTTTATTTTTCAGATTTTTTTTAACAGAGAAGAATAATGCTTATTTTCACTCATTTGCTGGTACTGAAATTGCTTAAATCTAAGTAATTTGAACTACTGACATTTTTTGATGACTGATAATGGCAGTCATTTGTAGAGAAACAATGTTATTGAGACTGAAAATCTCTGGACCAGGATTTGATTTTTAATGACAATTAGAAGAGAGAGCAGTCTGCACAAATATGCTTTACTAAAAGTAAAGAGAAACTCTGTAAAGAAGCACATTATAACACTTGGCTGTTTCATATAGATGTCACACCTCTACCAGCAAAACATATGCTTGCATATTAGTTGACATCAGCTCATGTTTGTTTTTTGCTCATAGAGCAATGTAACTACATTGGTATTTTACTTCTCATGGCATATCCTGTGTATGCACTGGAGATCTTCATTGACACACCTATACATATGTGGCTATGGCAGTGGAAGTTTTGTTGCATAAACACAGTAAAAGAAGGCTTAAACCAGTCTAGATTTTCTAATACATACAGACACACATGTTCGCATCAACATCCAAATGTCAAAGACATGGATATTTTAAAAATTAGGTGTCTTTGAGTACTAATACATTTTTAAACTTTGTTTATTTTGAACTGAGTATTATATTTGTTACTGATGCTACAATTACGTATGTGTTAAGATGCAAAGAAATCTGGCAAATGAAGCTGCCCTTCTGCTTGTTGCAGACTCCTGTAATGACAAAAGACCGAGATTTGGCCAAAAGTGGAAAGAGAGCCATTATCCAGTCTTTCCAAAATTACATTTTAAAGGCTTGTAGGCAAAAATCTCTGAACTCCTTTACTTAGACTATGATATCTAAACTCTTTATCCTATGATTTATTCCATTGTTGAAGACAATAGTCTGTTATACAATTCAGATTCTTAAAAAAAATTAAGAATTAAAATTTCTATAGACTGAACATTAATAAGTTTATTCTGGCTATCCTAAACAACTCACTGAGTATGCATTTAAAAAATGCAATTACTCTTGTTGAAGAGTGTTAGATGACTGGCAAGATCATCTTTAATTCTGAATATTATTTCTTTAAGTTGCAAATAATATATGGTTACACCAAAAAGTATTGTTTATTTTAATGTATATCAGAATTATAGTTACTGGGGATAAAATTACCTGATGATCATTGTGGGTTCCTTCCAACTTGGAATAATCTGTGATTCTGTGATACTCTGTGATTTTCTTGACTCATATATTATTGCTTATTTTTTAATCCCTTCTGCAGATATATTTTTAAAATATCCTGTGGACAGCTGAAAGCATCCTAAAACTCCATTTATCTACTCATAATGCTCCATCATTCACTCAAAATAAAAAAAGCTGTATGTTTTTTGGGTGTTCATTGGTAATGTGAAATTGATACATTTAGAAATCCAGTGAATGTTTTTGTATAGTTACACAAAGTTTCGCGAAGTTCTCATTAGGGTGCTTAAAGCAGGCTACATGATGCAATATATGTTTTATGAAAAAAAAAAAAATGTATTCAATATGCCTAATTGATTTCTTGAAAGACCTAATTTATTGGAAAGTATAGTCTTAATATATTAAGGAATGCACACATTTCATTGAAATGACACACAGATTGAGAAAGATGAGTAAATGCAATCAGTGTATTTTCTTTCAATGAATAAAGAGTTTAGGTGACAGACCACATTTCACACACTTCAGAAACTGATAAAATAATGGAAGCTATGGCAGAGTGAGTCAGGTACAGTTTGGTAATACAGTACTAGAATGATAGTGCATTAAAAAGGAAAGCTTAGTAACTGATGGAGCTATACTATGCTCAAGATTAAGCTAAGAGCTTTCCACAGCACTTGAAGAATGCAGTGTTACCTGCTCAAGATTGAATTGGTTCTAACATGTCTGGTCTATGATTCACAGTATGCTGAAATACACACTACCTGTTTTCTATCCTGCCCCCTTCCCTCAAGGAAAAGTCAATTATTTAACTAACAGCTGGCTATTATGCTACAATTTCTTCCTCTGTCACAGGGCTGCTAAACTTACAGGGACTTTTCTCTCCCCCTTTACCTCTTTCTATATTATTTCCTGATCCTGAAACTTCTGCAGGAGTTCAGCCACTCACAAAAATGACAGATTTGCATCCAAATCTTGAATCACCAAGGGTCTATTTCTCAGTAAAATAAATGTTTGTAACTGCTTTCCTTACTCTAAAGAACCAAAACCTTTTCTAGACTTTATTAGAAACGGTTCTTATTTGGTCATTTGTCCCACTGTTGCGGATGGAAAAGAGCTGAGAATTAGGTACATCTGGATCCGACTCCATCTCTATTAAAGAAGTCAGTTACCCACCAGCCTGTTCAACAAGGAGTGAGAGGACTGAGCAGCTAAACAAGTTCATTGGATCAATTTGTTTGTCAGCAGTGAATGGAAAGGAAGAAATGAGAGAAATCTGGCCAATGCTTATTTTTCAATGTTAGAAGAATTTTAGAGTTAAAGGCTGAAGACAGAAGTCCTCAGAGTTGCATCGGGCTGAAAAATGTTTAAGTTGGTCATCAACTCATATTCCTGTAATCTAGAAGGGACTAATTATTTTAAGAATGAAAGTATTTAAGTTATCCCTTAGTATTAAAAGTGATGGACCTCTTTACACTACCTTATAGAGCCATACTAGAGTGTGATGTTTGCATTACATTACCAAACACTTCTGCTGTCTTATCACATAAATAAACACGCACCTCAGACACGCCGGTGGTGTAGAAATAGATATATACTTAATGGTATCACATTCCCTAGTGCATCTATGCTTTTATTGAGATAAATAATGTTTTATATGTAGCTTGAGGACTTTGGGGTTTTCTTTAGAATGGGTTTTGAAAAAATATATATAAGATGCATCTAGTCTTTTTTTTTCTAATGCTTAAAAGTAACTGACACACTTTAGAAAATTCTCTAATTGGCTACTGTTATTTTCTCTGTATTCCTTTGATAAAGAACATTTTGTTTTATTTTACTGTTGGTTACTATTATACATATTTTTGCATCACTTATTAATATATTATCAGTATCATTCTGGTCCTAATGCACATTGCAGTCAAGTCATTCTCCTCCTTAGCCTCCCTAACTGTAAGGTAGGAAAAAAACTAGGGTGTTTTGTGAAGCATTTTAAAACAAAAATTACCAGTAAGGTACAAAGTTTACTGACCTGCATAATTTAAATCTGTGGTTGGGATAATTACTGAACACTAGTTAAAGCCTTAATATTCAATGGAGATCTGTATAATTGTTATGCATATACAGAAACATAGGAGAACAATCTCCTAGTTACAACTGTCAAATGATCCCTTATTGAAAAATATGTAGCTCACTGTGCTAGGAAAATAGCAGAAGTGGTATGTGCATGCAGAAAAGAGAAAAACAGCAAGAATGGAGGGCAGATGGGAAAGTCCTTTGTAGGGCAAAGGAGTGACAGGCAGAAAGGCCCTGAATGAGAAGGGTCAGAGTGAGTTGAAACCCTCAGAGAATATATAGAGACACTGCTCAATTTGGAAATTAGTGACAGTTTTTGTCACTACTGAGACCAGAATATTCCAAGACACAAAGGACATGGAGATGATTGGGACCAAATCCAGCTGAAAAATGCATTTGAGGAGTTTAAATCATTTTTGATGGAAGGAATGTGTATTTAAGGATAGCTTGGCAGCACTGGTTCTCAAACTCGAGGAGTCCTAGTTCAGCTTACCCAATGTGTACATATGTTGTCAAGAAAACATGAAATCATGCCTTCTCAGGCTTAGACAACTGATTGGTTGGGGTTTTAGCACCACCCAGCTTTTTGGCCAGTGATGTGTCTGCCACATCAGGGTTGCATGGGATTGGCTGGGGTTCCCTGCTTGGGTTCAAATCTATCCCATCATTGCTCCTTGTTTACTTCTAGGTTGGTTGAGTTTGGGGATCTGTTATGGCCAGATTTATTTTTGCAGCTACAGACCATCTGCAGCTGTGACAGTTCTCCCTTTTCGTTTTATTAAAAAATGCAAAGTGTTCTCTGTTACCTTACCTGCAAGGCCTCTTGGCAGACAGGATGACAAAGATAGCATGAGCCTAGTTTGAATGAGGGTCATTCAATTTCACAAACTTAGCTCTCCCCAGCTAGCAATGTACAGGAGCTGCAGCACTCACATCTAGGATCTGTCAGGCAAGATTACTAATAACACAATTTTCAGGCTAGCATACCACAGACTAACTGCTTAGAAGTTAAAAAGTTCAACTTAACACTACAAACAAGAAACTATCAACTTTTAGAAAAGCCAGAAAAACCTAACAGAAAAAACAATTTGTAAA